>JAKMXC010000589.1:0-36782 GCA_025328345.1 Colletotrichum sp. SAR11_59 | reverse complement strand
CCCCCCCCCCGAGGACCCCGAAAATTGTTGGAATAATGCCACACTTACCGCCCAGCATAGATGCGGCAGAATCCAGCTAATAAGAGGGCAGAGATCTCTCTAGCTCTTAACGCTATATCACTACCCTTACTACTATATCTATAACTTCAATATATAATATATTTTCACCTATATTTTATAACCTCTTATATTAACTAGTTAAAAAGTATTATTAATACTTATACTAATACTAATTAGTAGTTAACTTCTATAGGTTACTATAATATTATAGATTAGTAAGGAACTAGAAAAGATAACTCCTTAAGACTACTATATTACTATAAGCTATAATAACTAGTCTTCTTAAGAAGTTATACTAAGGGAGGTAGGATAATAACTACTACGTATTATTAAATAAAATAACTATAAGAACTAATTATACTTACTTTAAATCTCTAGTTTAACGTTATACTAATAGTAACTTACTATAAGAGCGTCTATTATATATTAAAAAACTATAAATATTTAATATATACTAGAATAGTAAGCGCTTAAATTATTACCTAGATTAATAACTATAAGACCTATTAAAGAGGCTATAATCATAATATACCTAATAGTATTATCTATATTACTTACTTCTCGTAAAGTATTTAGTAGTAACTAGCTACTTTCTATACTTTTAACTACTCTACTTAGTTTTATAATAACTTAAGCTACCTCATAAGCTATATATAAGCGTAAGAACCTACCCTAAATAGCACTAACGTCTTAAGTATATAAAACGCTCTAAACTATAGCTAAAAGCATTAAAAACATATAAATTACTTCTACTATATATTATTATAAGGAGAACTAGCTAAGAAGCTAAATACTAATAAGGATAACTAAGGTAGATAAGTATAACCTTACTTATAACTTATAAAGAACTTACTAATGCTACTTAATACCCCTTTAAGTATATTTACTCTATATATTAGAATAAAGATATTAAATAGTAGTTAAGTAGTAACTATAACTATATTAAAACGCTTAAGTATTATATCGCTTACTATAAAGCTAGGTATAAGACTAAAGGATTAGCTTAGATAATATTACTACTATAATTATAATTACTACTAATATTTAGTATTATAGTTTAAACTACTTTAGTAATAACTAAGAAGTTTAATTTATAGCTAAAAGATAACTATAAAGTAACTTTAGGAAAGGGAAATATAACTATAATAAAAATTCTTTTAGTACTATTACTAGAAGGAGGCAGAGATCTTAGAATTTTTTAGTAATTTTAACTAGAAGGCAAAGAGGTTAGGTAGGCGTTTTCATAAACGTTAGGCGTTATTATAAGAGGAAATAGCTTATATAAGTAAATAGAAGCCTAGTTAGCCTATAACGAAAAAGACTAAGTAGATAAACAAGAAATATACTTGTTTTTATACTTTTTTCGTTCTTCTTAATAACTTTAGTAACTATCCCTCTAGAAGAGCCTTTAGGATTCTTTAGCTTAGTTTATAAGAAAAATTTATTAATCCTCACCCTTCGAAAATCAACTAAAAATAAGTATTTTTAAGCTCCTCTAGCTTTAGTTAGCTTTACTTTTATTTTCCTTCTTAATCCCTACTATACCTCCTTAATTATTTAAAGTAAAGATAGGAGAGAATACTATAAAAGTAATACTACTAAACGTCTTCTTAATAGTCTATTTTCTCCTTAAAGATTATATAATCTAAGATATAAAAAGAGTAGAAAATATAGATAAAGTATAAATTAGTTAAGCTTATATTTATATTTTTACTTTTATATCTCTTATAATTAACTAGAAAATCATAGTATAAGTATTTAAGTATTTTTAGGAGGTTTTCTACTTAAAGTAGAATACCTAGTATAACTAATAAGTTTTCTCCTTTACTTTATTATAAAATTAGTAACTAGCTTAAAGGGGTAAACTAGATTACTATAGAGGATTCCCTTTATAGTTATTCTATACTACCTTACTAAGCTAAAGTAGGAAAAACTTAAAAGAAGAAGTAATTTAAGTATTACTATATTAGAAGAAAATTTAGCTAATACCTTTTTAACCTCTATTTTCTTAAAGTAAAGAGTAATAGTCTAAATACTTAGAATTAAAGATTAACTAAACCTATAGGAGTTTAAAAAACCTTAAGAAGAAGAATATTTAATTAAGTAGAAAAGAGTAAGTAGGGTTCTATATAAGTTTAGTTAATCCCCCTTATTAACCTGCTATTTACTTATTTAAAATTATTATATACTACTTTATTATAAGTTATTATAATAATAACCTAAAAGTAACTAAGATAAAGTAAACTTATTTCACCTTTACTTCTAAAACTAAAGTTATAAAGGTAATAGAATTTGTTTTACTTTTCTTATAAACCTTAAAAAGAATAAAACTAATTAATTTATTTTAAGAAACTTCCCCTTACTTAGTCTTATTAGAAGGTTTCTAATAATATATTAACTAGTAAGGGGAAACACTAAAAAGCCTAAAAACTTAAGATCTAAGTTATACCTATATATAGAAATATTAAGATCTAGCTTTTTTAAATCATAAGTTACTATAAGTATAAAAGTATAAAAGGCTGAAAAAGAAAAATATTATAACTATACTAACTTTTTAAAAATAAGAGAGGGAAATATTTTTTAAGCTTAACTAAGAGCGTTTCTCCCTTCTAAGAATAATTCTATACTAACTCTATAGAAAGAAAGATATATATATCTCTTCTATTACTCTTCCTCTATATTCTTAAATAGTAAATAAGTAACTAGAGTAAAGTACTTCTTTTAAAGTCCTTAGTTAATACTATAGTTTTATTATAAACTTTATTAAATCTTAAGCTTAACTTATAAAAAAGGAGTATTATAAAGTAAAGCTACTAAAGATACTACTAATAATAGCTAGACTTCCCCTATAAAGGGAAGAGAAAGAAACCTAAAGTATAAAATAACCTTACTATTAGGATAGTAGAATAGAAGAGGGATAATAGATATATATATATTTTCTAAATAAGAGAGAAGAATAAAGATAGAAATAATAGTAAGAGTATCCTTTTCCTTCTTTATCTCTCCCCTTACTTTCTATTATCCTTCTAAACCTATATTATAAGAATTCTTCTATTGCTCCTTCTATTAATAAATTATTAGCTTTATTTAAATCTTATATAATCTTTTTATTTTAGCCTTCTTTAGGAAGGCTTTCTTCTACTTCTTCTTCTATTAATTCACCTATATCTTCTTTAGAATAGTATTATTAGACTTTAAAACTTTAAAGACTTTAACTCTAATTTAAGATAAATAACTTAGACTAGAAATAATAAATAATAAAGTTAACCTAGTTACTAGTAATACTTTAATAAGTCCTTTTATAGGTCCTTCCTTTTACTAACTTTAATAAGAGAAACCCCCCTTAATCCTAGATTTAGATTAAAGTTCTAAAATAATTATAAAAGCTAAAGTTTTTAAAGTAATAGCTTCTAAAAGTAGCGCCTCTAGTATAAATATAACGCCTAGAGAGAATTCTTTAAAAGATAAAGTAGTATAAAGCTATTTAGACTCTACTAAATCTTATTAAAGAGCTTTTAGAGTATATAGCTTAAAACTCTAAAGGTTTAAAATATTATAACCTAGAATAGCTAAAGTATTATTTTTTACTAGAAATAATATTTTTAACTTTCTTAAAAGCTATAAAACTATAGTAGAAGTAGTAGGGATAATAGATACTTTAAAAGTATTAAGTATTATTTTCTATATAGATATACCTTTCTAAGCTGATAATTAAATAAAACTTAGTAAGAAAACTTAGTTATAAGCGAAAATTTACTTTATCTAGCGCTATAGAGCTATAGATAAGGATTACTAAGAACTTCTAGATAATTAGATTAATTAGATTATTTCTATAACTCTAATAATAGACGATTTAGACTATAAGGTAGCTATATAGTTTCTATAAAAGATTAATAATATCTAAACTAAAGCTGTAAGATATAACCTTAATATTATAACTAACTTTTGAATTATCTAAGTGATTATGTTAAGATTTAATTAGTTAGCCTTAGATAGAATAGCCCTACTTATAGGGATTAGTATTTATAAGTTATTTAAAAAGGGAGACTTTAATAAATTTAAGGTTAACTTAATGAATTAGCTTAGCTCTAAAGCTATATAGAGGTAAACTTTTTAGATTACTACCCTTATTTATACTCTATTCCCTATACTTCTAAAAGTACTAAGAAGGGAAGCTTCCCCCCCTCTATAAGCTAAGGGAAGTAAGGTTAAGCTTAATTAAGGCATTAAGAGCCTCTAGAGCTAGCTTTTAAACTAATAACTCTCTAACTTAGTAAAAATGATAGATAATTAGAAAATCTCTACTAGAAGGATTGCTTATTCTTCCTTAGCTATAGAAGACTATTATTTAGTTTTAGTCTATTCTATTAAAGTTAATAAAGAAAATCCTAAGCTTTTCCCTTATAACTTATATAGTTAGTACTAGTATATAGGCTATATAGATTATAACTTTAAAGAAGGTTATTATCCTCAAAAGATAGTTAATAAAAGAAGTAGCTTAATCTAGTATTTCTAAAGATATTATTCTTATAGACTATAAAATAATAAGTTTTATATCCCCTAGATAATTATTACTTTATTATAATAAGATAGTAAGCTTAACTAAGAAGCTATTATTACTTACCTTAAGAATTAGGATAGCTATAAAGCTATAAAAACCTAAGTTACTAAAGTTCTTAAATAGAATATTAGCTAACCTTAGTCTATACTTATTAGAGTTTTATAAGATTATAATAACTTTAACTTAATTAAAGTTTCCTATAGGTTTATAGAAGAAAGAAACGTTATATTAGATAATAAAGTATCTAGTTAAGCTTCTACTTTCTAAGTTTTAGCTATTAATAAATAGGAATATAAGGAATTAGTTTAGTTTTCTCACCTATATAACCTAATATAACCTAATAGTTTAACTAAAGATAATTTATTTAATTTTATAGTATTTAGGCTTATAATTACTTAGTTAAAAACATATAAGGCTAACTTATTCTTATAGAAAAAGCTAAAGCTACTAAACCTTAGAAAGGTTAAGAAGAAAGCTTTAAAGTCTCTTTCTAAGAAGGTCTATTTTACTATATAAGATATTAAAGATACTCTAACTATCTTAAAAAGACCTTTTTCTTTATAATCTTACTCTAAGAGTTATTTAGACTTACTAGAAAAGTTAGTTATAGAGAAGAATTTACTTCTTAACTAGAAAAAGTAAGAAGAAAACTTAGACGTTAAAATAGGGGAAGAAAGTTTTCCTAAATAAACTTCTACTCTTACTAATACTTTAGAACTAGAAAGAACTACTAAAATAGAAAAAGAAATAATACTTAGTGAAGTTATTAAGATTCCTCCTCTAAAACCTATTTTAAGACTATCTCTTCTAAAAAGTAATTTCTAGCTAGTTATATTCTTTAATATTAAAAATTAAAAATCTATTAAAGATAAAGAACTTATTAATAAACTTATTTTATATAAGCTATATAGCTTAGTTAGTTTACTAGTTAAAAAAGTTTATAAGATTTAGCTAGAATATAGAGAAGAGTTTATTAAAAAGATATATACTTTTATAGATAATCTAAAAGGAGTTATTTATATACCTATCTTTACTAACTTTATAGACTTTATTAAAACCTTAAAGGAAAGAGTTTAATAGACTAACTAGGTTTCTAAATATAATAAAATTATTTAAACCTAAGACTATTTAAAGATCTTTTTAGTTAAAGCTATTATCCCTATAACTATAAACTAGATAGCTCCTATAATTATTATATTATAACTTATTTTAAAAATCTCTATTAGTAGTAAGTACTTTAATAACTACTTACTTATATAAAGTATAATTAATACTAGCATAGAATCTAGTTTTATAAGTTACTAATATATCTTAGACTATAATATTCTAATTTCTATTACTACCTTAATAATAAGAATTATAGCTAAAAGTAACCTAAAACTACGCTTTATTAAGGTATGCTATATACCTATTTAGATTAATAACTATAAGATTATAATAACTATAATAATAATAAACCTTAAAACTATTAATTATAACTTACTTCTTAAACTTCTATTTACTACTTCTACTAAGCTTACTTTTAAATATTTAAAACGCTTTATTACTACTATAATAAAGGTAAAAGACTATAGAAGTAGTAAATTCTAGAAGATTAGTATTCTAGTTAGCTTTATATAATTAGATTCTTTATATTAGATTTAGTACTATTTCCCTAAATAAGAAAACTATATAAAAGACGTCTATAATACCTCTAAAGCTACTAAAAGCTAATCTAAGACTAACTAAGACCTTAGCGATATATATAATAAAGTTTAAACTTACTATATTAATACTATAATAGATTATAAAAAAGAGCACCTCTTTACTTAAAAAAAGAAAGAAACTAACTTTCTTAAATAAGAAGAAGCTATTTCTAAGACTAACTAATACTCTACTTTAATCTTACCTTTAGCTATATTTAATATATTAAGAACTATAACTAAAATAGTAGTTACTTTAATTATAGGAACTATTTAAGTTTACTTTCTTAGGAATACTAAAAGCTAGTAGAATCTTCCTAAAGTCCTAAAAGATTAAACGTTCTTTAAGTTAATTAGGAAAGATCCTAAGTTTAACTAAAGCTTTATTAGTATTTATATAATATATAAACGTAAAAATAAAAAGGTTTATCTAGTTAATAATCTACTTTTAGATAGGTCTATCCTTAATAGTTAGAAAAACTAGAAGAAGATCTTAACTTAAGAAGTAGAAGGTTATTATTAGCTTTCTAACTCCTCTTTTACTAGCTATATATATCTACGATTTATATAGTTTAATTAAGGGATTTACTTTACTTTAGAGAGGTTTTTAAAGCTTAAAGTTATATAGCTATATATCTTTTACTAAGAGAGATTAAGATACTTAAATATATCTTTATAAATTAAGAAAAGGTATTAGTATAAGATTTTATAGAATATAGCTATATTAACCCTTATATAGCCCTACTATAAAAGATTAGGACTATTCTATATATTACTTAGTAAGAGAAAGGAATTTCTATTCTAAAAGCTTTATAGGGTAAAGTTATTAATATACTTAAATTATAAGTTACTTAAGGAGTTTTAGATACATCTTATAGATCGTATAGGAACTTTTAGTTCCTTATTACTAAGAAAGATAGTAATATAAGGCTAATTAACTTATATATAAAACTTAATAAGATTAGTATTAGAGATACCTTTATTCCTCTAAGTATTAATAAATTCTCAGAAGACTTTGCTAACTATAAGATTATAAGCTTTTTAGATTTATTTTCTAGATATAACTAGGTTTCGCTTAATAAGTTAAGCTAAGACCTAACTATATTTACTATACCCTTAGGGCTATTTAGAATATATACCTTACCTCAAGGAGCGACTAATTTAGTTACTTAGTTTATAAAAGTTATAATAAAAATCCTCTATAACCTAATTCTAAGCGTTTACTAACCCTTCTTTAATAATATCCCTATTAAGGGGCCTAGAATAACATATAATAATAACTATATAGTTAAGCTTCTAAAGGTATACTTATATATCTTTAAGTATTTTATAAACCTAGATATAATATTTTAGAACTTAAAGCTTATTAGTACTATAATTTCCCCTAAAAAATCTTAGATTTACTAACCTGCTATTAACCTCCTTAGTTATATAGTAAGTAGTAAGAGATATAAACCTAACTAGAATAAGGTTATTAAGATCTTTAAATAGGAAAAGTATAATAATATTATAGTAGTTAAAAATCTTCTTAGTATTATTAAGTTCTATTAAGTATAGATTAAGGATTATAGAACTATTTCTACTTTACTAATAAGACTTTTTTTAAAAAGGAGTACTTTTTAAATAGAGGCTAGAATAGTAGCTAGCTATAGAAACCCTTAAGTTTTACTTAGTTAGCCCTCTATTACTTTAACCTATGAATTATAAAGAAGAAGCTAGTAAAATCTATCTATCTACTAATATAAGTACTAAGGAGTAGGGAGCTATACTTAGGTAATATTATTAGAGTAAGAGATATATTACTTAGTATAAAAGTAGGATCTAAATAGATATAGCTCTTAACTATAATATAAAGAAGCTTAAGCTTTAGTTAGTTTTACTTACTCTTAAGAGACTTAGGAACTACCTATATAATATATAATTTACTCTTAAAACTAACGTAAAAGTCCTTATAAACTAGATTAGTAGTACTACTTTAAATTTATCTAAAGTAGTTCTAATATAATAGATTACTTAGATTAAAATATTTAATTTTAATATTTACTATATACTTAGTATGAAGAATAAAGTGGTAAATAGTCTTTTATATAAGCTAATAGGGGAATTTAATATCTAAGAAACTAAGTAAGAAGAAGACTTAAACGAAATAATTAATAACTCTATCTATATACTTAAGGCTAAAGAAGATCCTAAACCTAAGGCTAATAATCTATTAAACCTTAAATAAGCTTAGTTTTAATACTTATAATAAATCGCTAAGTACTTAGCTTTATTATTATACTTAAGAACTATCTCCTAGATTAACTTTAAGAAATTTAAGTTATATATAGTAAAATATATACTCTAAGATAGTTTTCTTTTCTAAAAAGGAATAAAGTTAAACCTTACGCTAAGATAAATAGTAAATAATAAAGAAAAGTAGAAGAAGTTAATCTAATATATATATACTAAGGGAGGGTACTAAAGCTAAGATATAATATATACTAAGTTCTAAGAGTAATATACCTAGGAAAATATATATTAAATAATAAATAATAAGATAAAAAGCTATCTACCTTATATATAAGCCTAACTAAAGCGTTTTCAAGACCTTTATACCTTTTCTATACCCCTAAGAATCCTATTTTAATATATTTATATTAATATCTAAAAGATTAGTAATTACTCTTTAATTAAAGTTTATAATATACTTATTAGTTATATAGAAGTTTATTAACTTCCTAAGAATATTAACTTAAAGATAATAGCTAAGTTTATCTAAGAAGATATAATCTACTACTATAAGATCTATAAGCTTCTTATAGTTAATAGAGGACCTAAAAATAAAAGGTTTGTTAAAAAACTTAATAAAGTCTATAGGGGATAATACCTCATTATCTTAGTATATAATTTAAAAGCTAATAGACTTATTAAAAAGAGGTATTAGCCCCTTATTTATACCTTTATAACTTAGTTAGACTTTAATAGAAAGAACTAAACTTTAGCCCTCTATATAGCCCTTTTTACTAATTAAATATTAGTTAGATCTTCTATAAAATACTCTCTTTTTTACTTTATCTATAGTTATAACCTAATTACCCTAATTAAGACTAAAAATATTACTTAATAAATATTAGATTAGTTAAAAGTTAGAAACGCTAAGACTAAACTCTTTTTATATATAAGGACCTTTAAATAACTTAATTTTAATTAGTAGATAGCTTTAGAATATATTATAAAGTAGTACTATTAAGTTATAAAGGATTATAACTAAAGAAATAAGTATAAAATATAGTACAAAGAGCTATAAGTTAGGGATATTATTCTTATTTATAATATAAAGCTATCTATTAATAAAAGCTCTTCTAATAAGTTTAATATACGCTAGTTAGACCTCTTTCGTATTTCATAAATATCTCTTTAAACTTTATCTTATCTACTTAAAACCTTTATTAGAATCTTAATTAAGTAGATAGTAACTAGCGATCGCTTAAAGAAATTTATAGTAAATAAAAATAGCTATTTAGATAATATCTCTAAAATAGAAATCTAACTAGACTTTAAATAAGCTTTTAATAAGGTCTTTTTTACTATAAACTAACTTAATCCTAATATATTTAGCTTAATAGAGATCCTAAACCTTAATAAGTTATCTATACTAGAAGAAGTAGAGACTAATAATTCTAATACTATAAAAGTATAAATTAAGTAATTATAAGAATAAAATAAAACACTATAAGCTAAAGTTAATACTTAGTAGAAAAAGAATAAAATAGTAGTAGGTATCCTTATAAAGAATAAACTTCCCTCTTATATACTTCTTACTGCGACCTGCTGTTAGCAGGCTGTAGCGCACTACACTAGAACTATAACGTATATAAAACATACTATTAACGCTCCTAATCGCCTGTTATAATGGCTTTGTAGCTGTGCGTGGGCGCTATAATCGCTTAGCCTAGGCCTGAATTGCTAGTTTAGAACCCTTCCCCTCCCCCTGCCTCTGCTAAGCTGTTATATTTACGCCCCTAGGTGCCTGCTATAGTAGAATTATTATCCCCTAATAGCTCTAAAGGGATAGAGTATATAATAATTGCTACTAGAGTATAGAAGCTTTTCTAACTATTTAATACCTATTAGTAAGTTTACTAGATAATTATAGTATATTTTAACTAGTTAGTGAAAACCTATAGGGGATAACTATAGAAAGTACTTAGTAGCGTTATATAGAAATTTATTACTTATATCTAGTAAATAGTTACTCTTAGGCTCTCCTAAGGTAATATAGCTATAAAAACCTCTCTCTAAGGGTAAATTAATACTATATCTTCCTCTAAGATAGTCCCTACTTATTAGAATATAGTAACTAGCTTAGCTTAGTTATATAGTATTTAGAAGCTTTATACCTTACTAAAGCTTGCTATAGACTACTATCTACTCTTATAGGCCCTTAAAATCTTAGCGTAAGCTTGCGAAGCCTTGCTATACGCCTTCTATAATAAGATTACTAAGGCTTTAAACCTCCCCTTAGTAGATATTACTTATATCTTATACACTACTTTAAGCTATACTATTATTCTACGCTCTACTTCTATAAAGAAAGCCCTTCTTAAGTAAGTAGAAGAGATTTATAAGGCTATAAGTACTTAATCTTTTAACCTCCCCTAAAAGTAGTATAAATACTTTATTAACTATATATGTATAGAAATCCCTAGGTACTTAGAAGACCTTACTATTATAGTTACTAAAGGATTAGTTAGGACTAATATCTATAAATATATAAGGCTATACTTAGTTTAAACTTACTTAATATAGAAAGGTATAAACCTTACTACTTAAACTTAATCTTAGATTATTATACTACTTAGACCTTATAAGGGCTCTAAATAGCGCTTTTTCTATAAATCTACCTACGCCTGCTTTCTATTAGAGAAGAAATAGGTATTTATACTTCACTCTAATAGGTACTAAGGATACTACGTTAGCTATTTCTATACTAGATCTTACTACTATAGCTAGTACAGCTAAACTAATTACGTTAGTATTAATATAGTCTTAATTTACCTAAATAACCTTAAATACTTAAACTATTATAGCGCTTTCCTTGCAAACTATAGTAACTATACTGCTCACCCTACTCTAAAGGATAGCGTTTAGGTTGCACCTTCTAAGCGCTAGCTCTAAAAAATCTAGTAGGTTGCGCATAGCGTGTCGTCTACGCTTAGGCTTAATAGCTCCTTCTGCAGCCTACTTTTAGCTGCCCTTACTTCCTTAGCCTAGCTTAAAATAGCTTGATTGACGATTAATACTAGTAGTGTAGCCTAGCCTAACTATAAAATAATAAATACTGCTTAACTTACTATAGAAGATGACCTCTTTATCTTAAACTCCTCTTTAGAAGACTTTAAACCTAAAGATACTAAGATAGAGATATTAAATACCCTCCTAACCCCCTACTTTTGCTAAAAGTAAGCTTATGCTATTAAGTCTAATAGCGCTACTTATACTATAATATGCTAGAAGGATATAAAGTAAGAGGCTTTTAGGGAAAGCTTAAGAAATAGTAACCTACTTTAGTTTAACCTCTTTAAGCCTAAGAAGCTTATAACTTTATAAGCTTCTACCTTTCGCCCCCCTTATAGCTTTATTTATAGCGCTACTTTATATACTAAGGAACTAGGTTATTATAATAATATATAGTAAGTCCCCCCCTTTAAGGATAATGCTTTGCTTTAGGTAAGCCTAAAGATACTACGTTAGAGGCTTATATATTATATAGTATAATATTAAGCGTAGAAACCTTGCGAATTATATACTACTATAGAGCTATACTAAGAAGTATATTAATATAGTTTTAGTATAAGAACCTTATATTAATAAAAAGAAGGGAAAGCTATTCCTTATAAACTACCTCTTCTATAAGGTATTCTACTTTATTAATACCTAAGGATATTATAACTTAAATATTATCTTTTAAGTAATTATATATATTAGGAAAAGCTTAGGGGCTATCTAAACCTAGCTTTATAAAACTTATAACCTTATTTAGGTATAGATTTAAGGTGTAATTATTCTAAATATATATAGATTTAGTATAGTAAATAATAATATTACTACTTATATCTTTTAGTATTTTATCCTCCCTTACTTCTTTGCTAGTAGTAATTAGAATGCTATAGACCCCTCTTAAGCCCCTAGCGTGAGAATTACTAATAGTAGCTCTAAAATTAAGACCTAGGTAAATTAGAATAGTTTTTCCCTTCTAAATAAGCTTAGAGTGCTAATATATAACGCTAGCTATACTATAGATCTATCTTAGTCTAATATTCTACTTACTTTAGTAGAGATAAATCCTTCTTTTTACTTTAAGGTAAACTATAAAGCTATTCTAGCTTATATCCCTATCCTTCTAGCTTTAGAACTAAGCCCTCTAGCTTAAGTATAAATACTAAATAGCAAACTTAAATGATTTACTACCTTCTATAAATAGAATCTACTTTCTATTATTACCCTAGATATAACGCTAGTATAATATAATACTACTACTAAATCTATCCTCTACTACTTTTCTTAGGCGATAAATATTATAACTTATCTACTTTAGTATACTTTAAGCTTAGCTATCTTAGCTTAGTAGTTACTAGAGTGCTAGGATACTAAATGAAAACTATATAAAGCTTAGTATACTTAACCTCTAGGCTATAGGCTATACTTATATCTCTCCTACTCCCTCTATAAGGAAGAGAAGCTTACTAATATAGAACTCTAATAGGCTATTTATACTTATAAGATAGCTTAGCGTTATAGTAAAGTTAACTATATAGCAAATATCTTTAATCTTTATTATATAATAAAATAGCGCTAAGTAAGGCTTAACTTCTATTTACTACCTTTAAAAATTAAGGATAGGGTGATTAAGTCTCCTACTATAAAGGTATAAGCGTTTAGAAAAGCCCTACTTAAGTGCTTCTTAGCTATAGATAATATTTAGAACCTAGATAGTATCTAAATCCCCCCTCGCCTTAATATCCTATAAGATACCTCTATCTCCTTAGCCTAAGTAGCTACTATAACGCTTATTATAAGTATTACGCTTAGAGTTAATAGTGTTTCTATTTATATGCTTTAGGCTACTTAGCTAGCTATAGCTAAGTTTACTTAGGCCTTCTTCTAGGCTTGCTTAACTTTTAGATACTACTTAGAGATCTTTAAAAAGGCTAAAGTAGTCTTTATACCTAAGGGGGGGAAACCTCTAACTAAAGTTACTTTATATTGTTCTATATCTTTACTCTCCTGCTTTAGAAAAGGCCTTAAGCGCCTATTTACTTAGCTTACTACTTATGTAGTATTACTAGCCTAAATTATTAGCGCTTAATACTTTAGGGCCCTCCCTAGGTGTAGTATAGTTGATTTTACTACCTGCATAACTTATGAAATTAAAGCTGCCCTTAAAGCTAGTTTAGTTGCTTCTTTTACTATACTTAACGCCAAGGACGCCTTTAATACTATTTTCTATAACTGCTTCCTTATTAGGCTACGTAAATAAGGATAGCTAGAACCTTTTATCTACTATATTAAGTTATTTATAACTAGACGTTAGGCTTAAATTTGTATTAAGGGTACTATTTTAAAACCCTTCCCCCTTTACTATAGGCTTCTTTAAGGCTCTCTTATATCCCTTATTCTATATCTACTCTATCTTATAGAGCTTCTACTATAGAATCTTAACTTTCGCTTTAGGTATACTAATAATATCTTAATATAGACTAAGTCCCCTTCTATAGAGGAAAACGCTAAGCTGCTTATAACTAATATTACTTATATCTTATACTAGGGCGCTAAAAATAAGGTCTTCTTTAAGCTGAAGAAGAGTAAAGCTATCTATATTTCATAAAAATATAAGTTGACAAATCTCCTAATTAAGGCTAATAGCTTAATAATAACGCTTAAAGATATTATGAAGTAGCTTAAGGTTACCTTTAATTATAGGTTTACTTTTATACTATATATTTAGATTTAAGCTAATACTACTTTAAAATATACTAAATTCTTTTATAGCTTTAGGGTAGTATATATAGGCTTCCCTCTTACTTTTATATATAAAGCTATCTCTTTAATTATTATTCTTATAGCTACTTATAGCGTAGAAGTTTAGTTTCTTAGCTTTTAGAAACCTAATTATATCCTTATTTAGTAGCGCCTTAGTATTACTCTAATTAAACTATTCTGCTCTATAAATTAAAAAGGGTATCTCTAGCTTATTAATAGAGCGATTTATATTAGTATCTAGGGAGTTCTACTTATATAGTATATTACTCCTACTACTATACTATACTATAAATCTAGAATCCCTCCTATAGATATTACACTTAAAGCCTACTAGCTTTACTTTACTATAAGACTTAGGTATCTTAACTTTTATTACTTATTAGTTTAGCGCTTTTATATCTGCTTATTAGACCTTTACTATAGGCTTATACGTCTATAATATACTACTATAATGCTCTCTTACTACCTTCGCTTAATTTTAGTACTTCTATAGCTTTTAGGCCTCTCTTACTTTCTAAAGAAGATAGCTGCTACTAAATTTAAAGCTTAGTTTAAAGATATACCTAAAAATGATATTATTGCTTATATTAATAGATCTAAACTTAAGTTTAGGGAAGTTAGGTATAGCTATATTATATTCTTAGGTGAAAAAGAAGAAAAGAAGAAGGTTAAAACGCCCTTTACGTAAAGCTCTTAGTACTTTAGCTTTAGTAAAGTCTTTAATATTAAAGCTAAAGCTATAAACCTTAGGCTTTATATAGTAATATGTTTATAAAGTCTAATAGGTATAGTTTATATTTATATTAATAACCTTAGTGTTATTAACGCTTTAGAGGGATATAGTAATATACCTTTATCTTTATAGGTAACTATTCTTTAAGCTAGAGAGTATATCGCTTTAGTAACCTCTCCTATCTTTATCTACTAAGTTCCTAGTTATAAAGATATTTATAGAAATAAGTTAGTAGATATACTTACAAAATAAGGGGCTTTAATAGCTCTTCTTAACCTTATCTTATTAGTTATTATAGCTACTATAAAGCATCTAGTATAGAAGAAAATTACTAAGTACTACTAGGAATAGTAGTATATAAGCGAAAGACCTTAACGCTATACTTATAATAACCTTTAGTTAGTGTTTTAATACCCTCTAGAGCTAAAGCTCCTATAAAAACTCTTATACTACTTAATTACTATTTATTTAAGGTATAGCGATTTTAAGATATATTATAAGCGTTTCACTTAGAGGTAATAAGGCGTTTAGAGATATAAATATAGGAAATAGAAATCCCCTATATATATAGTTTTCTATTATTTAACCTACCTAAAGAAATTTTAGTAACTTTAGCTACTAATTAATAGTAAGCTAAGACTATCTCTATTTAGGGACCTTAAGTACTACTAGAGATCTATAATTAGCAATCTAGAGTAGTTTAAGAAGTTTAAAGAAATTATAGGTTTCTTTAGTAGTTAAAACCGCTAAATAGTCTATTTATATAGACCTTTTAGCTAATAACTTTCTTAAACTCTACTATACCTTATTCTACTTTAATTTTTCAGGCTAAATAATTCAAATTACTATAGGGAAAATATAAAAATCAACTTACTAACTTTTCTGAGAAAATCCTAGTTTTCCTAATAAAATATAGTAGGCTGTGAGTAATAGTAATTTTACTTCTTTAGGGGCTTATAGGCAGCTTAAGCCCTAGCCTTAGCTGCTAACTAGGGGCCTCCTGCTTAGATTTTGTGATAACGCTAGCCCTAGCGTAGTAGGGCCTAGACCTCTATAGCACTAGCTTCAACTAGGCGATATAAGCTAGAAATAGGGGATGCCTACGCTATCTTTAGCAGTTAAAGCGGCCTCTAGGCCTAGAAACACTATATATAGGAGGCAATTAACTAGAAGACGCTCAATTTGAGGAGCGGGAACAATATACAGTAGATTTATAGATATATAGGCCTGCCCTATATAACGTATGCCTTAGGGAGCGATCTAAGCTTAGCTCTGACGTCGAGAAGTAGAATAATAACAATAATAATAATAACCCTATAAAGAATAAAGAATAAAGAGTTTAATAGCTAGTATAAGGATATAGAGGAACTAAAAAATAGTTAAGTCTATAAAAATCATTTATTTTTATCTATTTTTAGTAAGTAAAACATTATTTTATTTACTTATATTTAGTTACTTTTATATGATAATTTATATTAACTATATATTTATATTACTTCTTTTACTCTTAATATATATTATTATAAAAGAAAGGGGGATATATAATAATAAAAACTAATAAACACTAAAAGACTAAAAAATATTAAAAAACTTGAAAGAAACTAATACTACTTTTAAAAAATTTAAATCTAAGTTAGTTTAAATACTTTACTAAAAACTACTATTTCTAGAAACTACTCTATATTCCTATTATACGTATAAAGCTTCTTTTTCTACTTTTAAGTAACTTACTTATCTAACTATAACTTAAGTTATTATGTTATAGTACTGGCGCTGTGCCTGCCTCAGAGCGCGTTATATGTCTAGGCATATGACCTGTGGTGAGCATGCTGGGCGCGCCTATAGAGCCCTCGCGCGCCTGCGCCCCTACTTCTAACTTTTTCCTTCTGCAACTTAATGTTAATTAATCTAGGTTAGCACTTATTATGCGATAGCTATTACTTGTGAGCCTGCTGTTATAGTATATTAAGTTTATCTATTAATTAATTTATCTCTAGTGATAGAAGCATAATATTAACTTTCCTTAGAAGTACTAACTGCTAATCTGTAGCGAAAAACCTTATTGTATAAACCTTATATATGTAGTTGAGAGTAACCTAACTAAGAAATGCTATAAATGTGGCTAATAATATACTCTATCTTATTATATACCTATTAATCTAACTAATTATATACCCCTTATGTTAATTAGATATAGTGTGTAAAAGCAATAAGAATAAGGATAGCTTAGCTAAGTACTACTATAGCTATAGTATTGTAAGTAGCTTATGCTTCGTCTTAAATATGTAAGAGGTACTTAAGCTTTTGAAGTAGCTAAAGGAGTACTGCTAGTATATATATATGATACTTGAGGGTGCTTAGGGCTTTATACTAGAAATTATTACTGTGGACCTTAAGCGTCCTATCTAAGTATAGCTTGTTAAGGACCTTCTGCTTAAAATTACTACTACTAACTATATTTACTATATAAAAATTATATATAAGTAGTTTAATAGTAGTAACCTTATTATTAAGGACTTTAACCTTTTTAGTGATAATAATAAGCACTTATAGGATTAGTAAGTATTTAATAAAGCGTATAATGATAACCTTAAGAATCTCTTTGCTTAGGTTACTAGTTAGGTTAAGTAGTATGCTATTTAGGGCTAGGAGGCTTAGACGTTTTATGCTAACTTTATTTATATTACTAATAACGTTAAGTCTCTTTACTAGTAAGTAGTTTAGCTTAAGTCTTATGTAGATATTTTTAATAAGTTTATAGTAGATGCCTCTTATAAAGGTGTTATTAAAGAAGCTTCTTTATGATCTGAGATTAGAGCTTTTTAAGCTTAAAGTAAGGCTCTGAATAGTAAGATAACTATACTAAAGGCTGAACGTACTGCTTAGTTATTTATAAACCTGCTTAATATTAGTAATTAGTATGAAGTTACTACCTTTAAGGCTTAGAATAGTAGTTTTTAGTATTAAGTTAACACCCTTATTATAGAGAAGACTACCTTCTAGATTTAGGTTATAAAGCTTAGAGAATTTAATAAGTAGTTATTTATTAAGCTTACTATACGTCTTAGTATCTCCCCTAAATATAGCTAATCTTACTTACTTAGATACCTATCTAACTGTTCTAATATATTAGCGCCCTCTAGAAATATAACTAACGTTATGATTACTGCTTTAACTTACTGCTTTTAGCTAGTTGAGGATGATAACTACTACCTCTATAGGGGAACGCCTGTCTTAATTATGTTTAGTAAGACTTCTTCTGTAGCCTTGCTTAAGCTTATTGAAGTCCCTATTTTTATTAGTATTTAGGATAGATGTGATAGTAAGAACCTTACGTTTAACTTTTAGCTATATTATGTTAGAATGCGCTTTAAGGCTATAAGTAACTACCTTAATAGCGAGAGGTTAGATTATATTGCCTTTTATATTAGTAGTAATGCTGTTAATTTGGTGTTATTACTACTTACTTATGCTAGTGAGATTTAGAGCGCTAAGGCTTTAATTTAGTAGCTATAAAATAACTATATTAGCGTTATGTATGTTAAGGATGCTTGCTGCAACCTTAATAAGATTACTATCTTATATAGTAATATCTAAGTGTAATATAACGTTTTTGTTTAGAAGGCTTATGAGGCTGAGGTTTATAAAGACTGCTAGCGCTATATATTTTATAATAAGTTGCTGCTATAAATCTAGAATGTTGTTATTAACTAATATCTAGCTGAAGAGTAGTATAACTTCTATTAATATTTAGATTATGTTGCTAAGGTTACTAATATTATAAATACTAACTATAAGAAGAATAAGGGCTGCTTTAGTGCTACTTATACTACTTTTAGTACTAGATTGCGCTCTGCTGTTACTGCTAGCTTTAGTTCTAGCCTTAGTACTAGAGGAATATATGCTAGTACTAATAAGACTAGAAACTGTATAGATACTAAGCTGTATAAGACCTTGAAGGCTTTTAGTGCCTGCTATAGCTGCGGTAAGCTAGGATACTACTTTAGAGAGTGCTTTGTGAAGAAGGCTGTTGTGAACGTTATAGAGCTTGAGGAACCTGCTGAGGGCTGCTGTAACAGCTTAGAAAACTAGAGCCCTTAGTTAAAGCAGACTTCTAGCTAGGGGAGAATAATAGTATATAAGATGTGCGCTTTATGCTTTTATCTATTAACTTATAATATCTGATAGGTAGATAGCCCCTTAAGATAGAACTTATTATAGTATATAATAGATATAGCATTCTTATATATATATTACTTAATATTAGAGCGAATAGTTATAGATTTATATACCTACGCCTGTAAATACTACTAAGGGACTTTTGCTAGGCTCCTTAGCGTATATTAGAATAACCTATCCTTATATTTAGATTTAACGGCAAATGATTGGACGCTATAGATATAGTGTGGACTGTTAATTTATATATTAACTATAGGGTACTTTTAAAGATACCTTTTTTATAGCTTAATATTAGATGATATGACTTAATATTTAGCTGTAAGTGGTTTAAGTATTATAATATATCTCTAAATGTGTGCTGCTAGCGTCTTAGCTAGCTAGAAGATACATCCCTACTTAGGGATTTTCTGCTAACTATTATTTAGTAGGTAGAGGATCTGCTTATGCTTAATAAGATAGATTTAGAATATTAGCTTAACGTGGAGCGCTATTAGAAGGCTTTTGAAACGAACGCTATAGCTTATGATAAGAAGATAGTGTCTTAGCTAGTTGAAATATTTAAATAGCCTGAACTGCTATCCTATATATAATATGAGGATATTGCTGAATTTATGGATAAGATAGAGTATACCTTATAGGGTAAAACTATCTAGTATGAAGAGAAATGCCTATTATAGCTGTAGGACTTAGTGCTATTTAAAACTATATTTATTAAGCTAGTATTAAACCTAATTATTAATATATTATCCTTTAAACGTTAGATAGGGTATAAAGCTATAGAAGTTAGCGTTATATTATTATATGAACTTAATAAGCTAATTAATAGTAAGAAGGCTGAGAAACGCGCTATAGAAGACCTATTATATGATGATATAGAAGAAACCTAGCGTTTAATTAGAGAGAAACTGCTATTAGAACTATACCTATAGGTAGACATCTTTAGTAAAGCTACTAGTAATAAACTAGCGTTATACTAGCTGTATAACTATAAGATTAAGCTTATAGAAGGTAGCTAGGATAGGTTATAGTATTTGCTACTTTATAAATAATTGCTAGAAGAACTAGAAGTAACTTAGGAGTACCTAAAAGATAACCTAGATAAGGGATTTATTATTGCGAGTAATACCCTTTAGGCCTTACCTATTTTGTTTATTTGTAAATATAATAGCGGCTTATAGTTCTACGTTAACTACTACTAACTGAATGCTAAAACTAAGAAAGATTAGTACTTATTGCTGCTAATAGAGAACATACTTGCGCGCCTTTATAAAGCTAAAATCTATACTAAGCTTGATATTAGATAAGCTTTTTATAAGATCTATATTACTAAAGGTTATAAAGACCTCATAACGTTTAAGACCTAACTTAGTGTATATAAATACTTAGTGTTGCCTTTTAGGCTCTGTAACAGACCTTTAACGTACTAACGATATATAAATAAAGTTCTAATAGAATACCTTAATAACTTCTATATAGTATATATAGATAATATCTTAATTTACTTAGACGACTTAGTAGAGTACCTTAAATATATTACTAAGGTGTTAGACTAGCTACGTGAAGTAGGATTATAAGCTAATATTAAGAAGTATAAGTTTAGCGTTATTTAGATGAAATACTTAGGACTTATTATATCTATAGAAGGTTTATAGTTTAACTTAGAAAAGGTGGAAGTTATTAGAATATAGTAACTACCTAAGAACGTTAAGGGTGTGTAATTGTTCCTTAGGTTTTATAACTTCTATAGGCGTTTCGTTAGGGATTATAGTAAAATAGCTTAACTATTAAACTAGCTTATAGTTAAAGGTGTTAAATATAAATAGACTAGTAACTATAAAGAAGGTTTTAAGAGCTTAAAGGCTACCCTATCTTTAGCCCCTATTTTGCGATATTAGAACTTAGACCTACTTATATATATAGAAATAGATACCTCTATTTCTATTTATACTAGTACCCTACTATAGTAGTAACTTAAAAATAACCTTTAGTACCTTATAGCTTTCTTCTCTAAGACTATAAGCCCTATAGAAATAAACTACTTGATTTATAACTATGAGATACTTACGATCATCCTAGTACTAGAAGAATAGTATATAGAACTAATATCTATATTATAGCATTTTAATATAATTATAGACTATTAAGCCTTTCTATTTTTTATAACTAAATAGCTCCTAAATATAAGATAAGCTAGATAGATAGGCCTGCTATCTAATTATAATTTCATAATCTAATACTAACTAAGCTGAGAAAACGTGTTAGTAGATATACTATTATAGAAAGTAAAGGACCTATATATATAAAAAGATATTAAAGATACTAATAGGACTTAGGTTATACTAAAGCCCTCTATATTATCCCTAGAGGTCCTAGAAGAACTATATTAGATGCTAACTGCTATATTAGCTGCCTTAGAAGTTATAGTTAGCGCTCTTAAGCCTATATACAAACTATAAGGCTAGCTACTAGTTGAACGTATCTTATAGCTAAATAAAGACCTAGAGATACTATCCCTTAAGACCTACTACAACCTAGTTAGTAAAAACTTAAGGTATTAGATAATTAAAGAGGGGGAAGAGCTACTACTAATAGATAGCTACATAGTAATACTATTAGAGGAAAATCTCTATATATATATTATATAAGAAGTTTACAGGCAGTAGCCCCTAGTATATCTAAGCTATAATAAGACTACTAAGATTATTAAAAGCTAATATTACTAGTAAGGTTTAACTAGAGATATTAAGCAATATATTTGCAACTACTATACTTACTATAGGGCCTAGAAGCTAAGAGATATAACCTTAGGAGAGCTAAGATTACTACTAATCTCTATATAGCCTTAGCAATTTATTATAATAAACTTTATAGCTTTACTAAAAGATTACTATAGTTTTAATGCTATTTAGGTTATAATTTGCTATTTTTCTAAACGTTTAGTTTTAGTTCCCTACTATAAGATAGTTACTATAAGGGATATAGCTTAGATGTTTTTCTGCTATATATTCCTATACTTTAGTTTCCCTAATGAGATTATATTAGACTAAGGAGCCTAGTTTATCTCAGGTTTCTAGAATAAACTTTATAAGATTACTAGTATATAGATCAGCCTCTCTATAGTAAGTTACCTATAGACTAATAGACAGATAGAAGTTATAAACTAATACCTTTAGTAGCACTTATAGGTCCTAGTTAATAAGTATGTAGATAACTAGAGCGATCTATTACTTATAGCTAACTTTATATAAGCCTATCTCCCTAGTAAAGCTATAAGCTTATTGCTATTTAAGATTAAATAAGGCTAAAAACTAAGAATAAGCTATAACTAAAGTAAGCATATAATAAAATTTAACGACACTTATAATAAACTAAACTATAAGGATACTTAAACTATAATTAGCTAAATATATAATACTTAGCGTATTACTTTAGGGTAGATAGCTATTACCTAGCGTTAGTATATATGCGTAGTAAACTAAAGCTACTATCTAGATAACCTTATAGTAAGCAACTTAGTTTAAGTATTAATAAAGGGTTAGCGCTCCTTAACTTAGTTAAAACTATTAATACCTTAAGATAGACTATATAAGATTAAGGTAGTAGGCTTTAGGGGTATTTAGGTTATAGATTTACTACTTAGCTACTAAGTATATAATACTTTTAACCTAAGCTAGCTATAGAAAGCTAGTAATAACCTACTACTAGGGTAGTATACTATACTATTACTACTTATTAAATATATTAATAGCCTTAAGTTTGAGGTTAATAAAGTTATATAATTATAAATTTACTAGTAGAAATTATAATACTATGTTAATTAGTTAGGCTATAATAAGGACCCTAAATAGTATAATATAGAGGCTTTTAAGTATGCTCCTACTATAATATAGGCTTTTTATAATATATATCTAGCTATAGAAGGCCTACTAAAGAACCTATAGTTATAGCTAGATGCTACTATAGTAGATAAAGAGCCTTCTACGTAAGATAATAATAATATAGCTATAGAGGCTTAATACTTATAAGGGATAATAACGCTAGTAGCGATAATAGCGTATAACGCCTGAAAAGCTTAAAGCGTAGGTATTAACCTTAACCTTAGCTACGCGTAGAACGTCTAATCTCTTATGAAATTAAGCTAATCTTTAATTTTATTACTACTATAGGAAAGAAAAAGAGGTCTTAGGGTAAGAGATTTTTGCTTTTATATATATAATAAGTAGTTTCTGCGGATAGAAACCTATAGGGAAGGGGGGGGTACTATTATAGTACTAGCGCTATGCCTGCCTTAGAGCGCGTCATATACCTAGGTATGTGACCTATAGTGAGCATGCTAGGCGCGCCTATAGAGCCCTCGCGCGCCTACGCCCCTACTTCTGACTTTTTCCTTCTGCAACTTAATGTTAATTGATCTAGGTTAGCACTTATTGCGCGATAGCTATCACTTGTGAGCCTGCTGTTATAATTATTAGAATACTAGTAAGTAAAATATCTCTCTCTTTATTAAACTTAAACTCTTTATTTAACTTATCTATATAATTAAGAAACGTTCTATAATCCTCTTTAATTACCTCGCTTAAGGGGAAATCTAACTAGCTATTAAGAAAAGACTTTACACTCTTACTATCTATATAAAGTATACTATTAAGAATCTTCTTTTATAGATTACCCTTCTTAATATATCTAACCTATCCTATCTCCTCCTCGTTATAGTTAGCTTTATATAAGTATAATAAGCCCTTCTTATAGTAGATATAGTTAGAATAAGCCCCCTCCTACTTAGTTTAATAAGAAATATACTCCTAGAATAATAGAACTACCTTAACTAGCTATTTACTCTTAGTAACCTCAAAAGCTATCTTAGCTTATTACTTAAAGTACTTATTATAAAGATAAAGGTTATAAGCGCTATATATATAGATTAATAAAGCTTTAATTACCTCTAACCTATCTAATTTTTAGTATTAAGTTTGTAGTTATAACGCAGCCCCCCTATAAAAAGACTATAGCAAAATTCACCTTATACGTAGGCATAATTCTAGAAACACTATATAGGCACTTTAACTTATGCCCTCTACTAATTAAGGAAAACAGTATAGAAACCCTATATGTTCCTGCTAGCAGGTAAACCCTCTAAACATCACTATATAAAGTTAAACGCACGCCTTAGCTGAATAGACTAGTAGAACAGTAATAGCGCTAGCTATATAGCGTAGGGCTGATCACATTAGGGCTAAACAGGTTACTAAGGCTCTTATAGCCTAGCGATAGCTTTACTAAACTTTCTAGCGAGGTTAACGCTACTATATAAGAGATAACTCCTTAACTAAAGAGGTTATTAGAAGAGGTTCTTACAGCTAGAAGTATAAAAACTCTAGCGTAAGGCTTTATATTTATCCCTCTTCCTCTTCCTCTTCCTTATCCTTAAACCTATATTAATAACCTATTCTTATAACCTATAATAAATCCTAAAGCTTTATAATATCTATACTATATAAGGAATATAAGAATACTAACCCTATATAAAGTACGCCCTTCTTTAAGAATATAACTAAGGATATTACTACGTAGAATAATATCTATACGTTAGATAAACCCTTAAGTTTAGTATATACTCTATCCCTAATTAGAAACGCTTTATTAAAGTTATATTAAATAGAGCCCTTAGTAATACCCCTCTAAGAAACCCTATTTACTAAGCGATTATAGCGATAATAAGACCTAATAGCCTTAGTATAGAGGCTATATATATCTCTAGCTATCCTAAAGAGTAACCTTTCTTTATGTAAACCCTCTATAATACTAAGGTAGATATAGCCTAGGCCCTAGTATAAGCCTAGTAGGGTTTAAATATTAGTAAGTATGCTTTATACTGAATAGAGAGAGCGTTACTAATAATAGCATAACTGCTATAAAGGCGTCAGCCAGCTTAATTAAATAAGAAGATTAGTAGATAGCGAAGTAGTAATAGAGATAGTATTAGTAGCGTAGGTGATATATAAGAGAGAGGATAGGTTAATAGTTTAGTAGTCTATAGTAATTAAGTAATCATAAACTATATTATTACTGAAGTGAAGTTGAAGATTGTGAAGTTGTCTAGTGTGACGTGCATATATAAGTGCGGCTGAGGTTAGGAGAGGTAGTTAGAGACTTAGGAGGTCGTTAGGTTATAATCATATGACTAAAGGCTGTGTTTATTATTAGGAGGCGTAGAGTTAGGAGGTCTGTCGCTCTAAGCAGGTAAAAATCATAGTAAACAGCTAGAGGCCTCTAATTTTTAGTATAACTACCCCTAAGGACTAGAATAACCTTTAGCGATATAAACCTTATATATAAAAAACAGCTAATATGGAAATACTCCTTGCTTCTTAGTTAAAGCTATATATATAGTAGAAAACTTTAGAAGTAACTCCTAAAACTACTTTACTATAGCTTTAGTATAATCTTTAACGTAAAGCTTATTTATAAATCTAAGTTAATATTAGATTAAACTAATAAGACCTTTAACTAGAGTCTATAAGAAAGAAAGAGAGGTCTATAGATAAGTTAGTAGTTAACTTAGTTAAGACTAAGATTAACTTATTATAACTAAAATAAGTATAATAGTTTAATATAAGTAAAACTTACTATTTTTATCTAGTTTATTAATAGTAGTAGTAGGAATAAGAGAGAAGGGGAAAAACTTATATAAGATATTCTAGCTAGTAATATAAAAGTAACTAAGGTTAATTTTAATATCTATAATATAAGTATTATATAATTTAGGAAAGTCTAACTATTATTATAAAGGGCTTAATTAAGCTAAGAAATATAAAAGTTAATATATTAAGAGGAAAAAAGAAAAGATCTAGCTAAGTAGAAGAAATATACCTTTTTATATCTAAAAAGAGGGGTAGTTAATACTAAAATAGTAGTTATAATAATTAAAAAGCTTATTTACTATAGTAATCTATTAATAAGATAAAAAAGAATAACTTAAAGGACCTTTTATTATAAATCTAAGATTAACTAATCTAAAAAGAATATATTTATTTAAGTATTAGAAATAAGAGCGAAGTAAACATATAGATTAAAACGCTACTATCTATAAAAAGAAACCTATAGCTTTAAATATCTTATAAAATAAATCTTAGAAAACTTTAGCTCTTCTATAGCTATATTAATCTCTTTCTTTAAAAAACATATTATTATAAGCCTAATTAAGCCCCTAGTAACTATATTTAACCTCTTATTAAGTACTAAATTATATATATTACTTTCTTCTCCCCTACGCCTACTACTTCTTTAAAGTTTAAACCTTACTTTTAAAACCCTATTTACTACTTTAATCACTTATATAAATCTTACTTTTAGAAAACTACTTTATAGGCCTAACTAGCTCTTTCCTCGTTTAAAAATCATATTTTTAGGAAGAATATTAACTACTAATATTAAATTCACCTTAACGATATCTATAAAAAGAAACACTTTAACTTACTAATCCTCTACTAAATAACTTTATATATCTATATATATAATAATAACCTTTCTTTAATAAATACTGTTATATTTAACTATAATATTTTAAATAAGCCTAACTATTACTTATATATCTTAAAAATTATACCTTTTCCCTTCTTACTTACTCCTTCTAATTCTTAGTAAAAACTATTAGTATTATAAATAATACCTCCTTATTTATTACAAATTCACCTTTTTAACTCTTCTTTTTTCGTAAGATATTTTATTACTATAGCTTAAATAGATTATAATATAAGACTATTTAGCTTATTTTATAACTATTTATATATCTACTTCTCCTCTATACTAATTAAAAATATTAAGATATCTATTACTTCCTCTCCTCTTTTAAGCCCCCTTCGCTCTCTTATTATCTATAAGATCTAGAAAAATATCTAAGATATAAATAATATTAAAGAGCTCTATAAAGACCTTCTAACTTATATCTACTTCTTTTATAAAGATTAGTTAGTTAAGTACTAAAAGACTAAATAGGTTATAGATATATCAGAACCTTTAGAAAGGGGAGACCTTCTTACTTTAGATTACTACTTAGATCTAAACGTTCCTAATATAGTTAACTTAATAATTAAAGAAAGTTACTATATTAGCAGTCTAGTCAACCTATATAAATAGGTATTATAGTTCACTCTATACTTTTTTTCATAATACTAAAACCTAATAGTAGCACTTTAACCTATGCCTAATCTCAATAAAGTAAATAAATAAATCTCAGTATAACTAGTTGTTAACGCTTAGCTTAACTTATCTCTAGTAGAAGAGGGTAGGTGGGTAGGTGAGCAGGCGGCAGAGCGGTAAAACATACTAGCGAGAGCGTTATTTGCGATATCGCAAAGGCGTTATCTATAACGCAGCTAGAGCCTAGCGATAGCTTAAACCTACACTTAAGGGCGTAAACTTAATAGTATAACTCTTTATAACTATAGCTAAAAGGGTTCTCATAGCTATAGTATAAGAACTTAACTATTTAAATAAAGCCTTAAACCTATTCCTTATATCCTCCTATATATATAGTAACTTTATATAATATCCTTCCCCCTCTTTAAATATAAGTATAAGCTAAGTAAAGCTAAGCTAGATAACCTAATTTGTAAGATTAATATTAGGGATATTAAAAGCTCTAGCTATAGCTTACTTACTTATACTAATAAAATAACCCTTCTTAAATTCACTTAGCTATACCTACTTAAAGCTATAACTAATAAAAACAATCTATAGTAGTTATATAGCCTTAAGATTAATATAGATATAGTTAAGGCTACTAATAACAATCCTAACGCCTATAAATACCTCATAAGCTTCCTTAAGATAGCTAAGGCAGCCTAAGCGCTTGAACGTCAGTAAGTTAGGAAGGGTAAATCTACTATATATATCAAGAGTATAGCTAATAGCAGCAGGGCTCCACATTAAAACTGCGCAGCAGAGCGGAAGACGTTATCTATCATAGCGCAGACGTCTAAACAGCAGAGGAGATTTTAACAGAAGACAGGCGCAGATCAAATATAGCGTGAAGGGCAAGTACAGCTTAGAGGAGCAAGAGATAGAGGAGACTAACGGAGATAGAGGCAGCTAGAGGAAGACAGTTAACTTAGCTCGTTGTAGTGTTCGAAGTCATGATTTCTAAGTCTAAACTACCTATAGTCACATGACCTGAAGGTCGTTAGTAGTGGGCGAGGGGACTAGTCTAGCTTTTGCAGTTAATACCAGTCAAATTTCACAATACAAGGCTAGCAGCCTAAAGAAAGTTACTATATCTTTCCTATTTATCCTAAAAATAGTCTTCCTAGTATTATATTTTATATAATTAAGCTTATTAAAGCTTTAATTAATTTATAAAACCCCTTAAATATACTAAAACTTAGAACTCCTAGAAACTACTTTATACTTAGATAGATATATAGAAGTAGAGATACTATAAACGTAATACTAATTAAGCGATAGAGTAATAGATTTAAGAAGACTAGTAGTAATTACTAGTAGTATAAGTAAAGTTAAGAAACTTAGGAAAAATACTTTCTTAACCTCTATAACTTTTTAAGATTCCTTTAGAGATATAACCCTCTTAAAGCTAAATATATTAAATTAGCTTATAAACTTACTATTAGAGATATTAACAAGGAAGGGTATATAAAGATCTATATAGTACTTACTCCTTAAACTAGAGAAAGTATAATAAAAGCTTATAAAAAGGAATAAAACTACTTAGAGGAGAGAGATTTTATTATCTTTATTAGGACTTATAAAATAGGTAGTTAGTTTTTAATTATAATTATTAACTAGAAAAGTAGTTTATATCTCTATTTAGACTTTACTTAAGACCTTAGATCTACTTCTAATATCTTAAGCTATTCCTAAACTATTTTCTAAGATATAGTAAAACTTATTAGAAACTAATATAAAATCTATAAAGTATTAGTAGAGATATAAGACCTTATTAATTATACTACCTTTATTATTTTAAACTTCTAACTTAAATTATTAAATAACCTTTATAAGTATAGCCTCTATAATACTAATTTCGCTTATTATATGCTTTATAAAGGAAACTATAGCTTAGAGATAACTTAGTTATAATATATAGCTAAGAAGTAGATTATAAGAGATAACTATTATAAAACTCCTTCTTAACTACTAGGTCTAGCTTATTATTAATAAATTTAGACTATAAGGAGGTAATAATATTAAGAAGCTTTAAGCTAAACCTAACTAAACCTTTAATAAGTAAGTAAACGCTATAGATACTATAGCTAGAAATAGCAGAAGTTAAAGATCTATTAATATAAACTAAGCTAAGGAAAGGGTTAAAAAGCTACGCTTAGCTTACCTTAATTAGTCTTTAGTTACTTAGGATTCCATCTAAATCGCTAAAAAAGACCTAATTACCCCCTTAAATACTTATAACCTAAATAACCTTATTAGAGATAGAAACCTAAGCCTTTTAACTTATTAAGATATAATTAGAAAAAGAGACTACTTTATTAAAGATACTAAAAAAGAGTAGAATTAATAAGTTAAGATAGAAAATCTTTAAAAAAGTATATACTAAGTAAAAGTTAAGAAATAAAAGCTAAAACTTAACTTATTTATAAATACTACTAAACTAAGTAACTATACCTTAGATAACTTCTTTTTAGTATAAGATAACTTAATTAAAGATATTACTTAGAAGATAAAACCTTAAGACTTTTACTTACCCCTAACTATACTAGAAAGATATCTACTACTTAGTATATAATATACTAAAAAGCTATAAAAAGAAAATAAGGATACTACCTATATAGAGCGAGAGATAACTAAGAACTTAATTTAAAGCGAAACTAATAGTTTAAGAGCTCTAAGAACCAAGCGTAACTTTATATATATAAAGTAAAACTAGTTAAGTCTTCTTTTCTTTAATATATAAAAGACTTAAGGAATATATAGAAAAGGGCAGAGAACTTAGAATTTTTAGTAATTTTAACTTAAAAATAAGAGGTTAGATAAGTAGTTTTATAGGTGTTAAATGTTATTATAAAAGGAAATAGCTTATATAAGTAAATAGAAGTCTAATTAGCTTATAATAAAAAAACTGAATAGATAAGTAAGAAATATACTTATTTATATACTTTTTTTATTCTTCTTAATAATTTTAGTAACTTTCCCTCTAGAACAACTTTTAGGATTCTTTAGCTTAGTTTATAGAAAAAATTTATTAATCCTCACCCTTTAAAAATTAAATAAAAATAGGCGTTTTTAGACTTCTCTAGCTTTAGTTAACTTTACTTTTATCCTCTTTCTTAATCCCTACTATACCTCCTTAATTATTTAAAACGAAAATAAGGGAGAATATTATAGGAGTAATACTACTAAACTTCTTCTTAGTAGTTTATTTTCTCTAAAAACATTATATAACCTAAAGTATAAAAAGAATAGAAAATATAAATAAAGTATAAGTTAGTTAGGTTTATATTTATATATTCACTTTTATATCTCTTATAGTTATCTAGAAAATCGATATATAAGTGTTTAGGTATTTTTAGGGGGTTTTCCGCAAAGCTAAGAAACATACTATAGAAAACCTATTATATAATAATATAGAAGAAACCTAGCGCTTAATTAGAGAGAAACTACAATTAGAACTATACCTATAAGTGGATATCTTTAGTAAAGCTACTAGCGATAGACTAATGCTATACTAGCTATATAACTATAAGATTAAGCTTATAGAAAGTAGCTAGGATAGGTTATAATACTTACTACTTTATAAATAATTACTAGAAGAACTAGAAGTAACTAAGGAGTATTTAAAAGATAACCTAGATAAAGGATTTATTACTATAAGTAATATGTCTTAAACTTTATCTACTCTATTTATTTATAAATATAATAGTAGCTTATAGTTTTATATTTACTACTACTAACTAAACGTTGAAACTAAGAAAGATTAGTACTTATTGCTACTAATAGAGAATATACTTATACGCTTATATAAAGCTAAAATTTATATTAAGCTTAATATTAGATAAGCTTTTTATAAGATCTATATTACTAAAAGCTATAAAAACCTTATAATATTTAAGACCTAATTTAGGATATATAAATACTTAGTATTACTTTTTAGGTTTTATAATAGACCTTTAATATACTAATAATATATAAATAAGGTTCTAATAGAATACCTTAATAACTTTTATATAGTATATATAGATAATGTCTTAATTTACTTAGATAACCTAGTAGAGTATTATAAATATATTATTATAAAATCATACATAATTGAAGTAGTATTATTAGGGGTAGAAATATTATGTAATATAGCAAAAGGGGGAAACGTTTCGTTTTATTAGTTGTTATAATAAAATTCCTAATAATTAAGAATAACTACTTATAGCTAATATAAATAGTTATTATTAATATAAAAGAAATAATACTAATAATAGTAATAATAGGTAAAAGGTAGTAGTAATAGGTGGTAGTAGTAGTTGAATAGATAAAACTGTTGAATTGCTTACTTCTTCAAAATCTGTTCTCAGTGGAAAGATCCATCGTATATATAATACATTTTTTCCTCGCAAACCTTTACTTAATTAGGTAATTACTATAATAGGTAATTAACTGTAAAAACCTTACTATAAAGTTAATTATTACGGCTTTATTTAATCCGATTCGGATATTCTAGATCCGTAGTATTATTATGGTTATAGTTCTTAGATTTGTTACGGATTATTAGTTTCCGTTGTTTTGGTTTTAAATCTTAACTTAATATTAACTTTAGTTAAGAATAACTATATTATTAACTTTAGGGAATTATTATTCCGTTAATATATACTTTTTATAGTAACTAACCTAATATATAGTTTTTATTTGTTTCGGCTAATCGTAGGAATTACTATAATAGGTAATTTATATGATTACACTTTTTGTTCTAATTAGACAAAGTTGTGGTTACTTTATTCCTTTTAGTTATATTAATATGTGATTAATAGTTATAAGGATAATTATTGAATTATTAGGTATAGTTTTACCAGTTGTACTAGTATTAGTAATCTTAGTCTTATATCTTTTTTATAGCGTTAGTTATATTTAGTTTTACTTTAATTCTCCTTTAGGGGGTACTTAGTTAGGACTTCATAGTTTTAGAGCCCCCTAGAAGTTAAGTAATATTTATTTAGCTTTACTTTTTATTTCTTCTTTCTTCTTTTTTACTTAATATCTTATTAATAGCTCTATATATCTTTACTTATTAATTTATTATTTCTTCTTTATATTTCTTATTTTCTATCCCCTTTTTACTTTTCATTATTTATTTCAGCTAAGTTTTCTTAAGTTTATAGTTATAACGTAGCCCCCTAATAAAAAGACTATAGCAAAATTCACCCTATACGTAGGCATAATTCTAGAAACACTATATAGGCACTTTAACCTATACCCTCTACTAATTAAGGAAAATAGTATAGAAATCCTATACGTTCCTATTAGTAAGCAAACCCTCTAAATATTATAAAGTTAAACGTATACCCTAACTAAATAGACTAATAAAATAGTAATAGCGCTAGCTATATAGCATAAAGCTAGTAACGCTATATATAGTAAGGCTAATTATATTAAAACTAAAGAGGTTACTAAAGCTTTTATAGCTTAATAATAGCTTTACTAAACCTTTTAGTAAAGTACTATAAATACTACTATAAGAGAGATAACTCTTTAACTAAAGAAGCTATTATAAGAGGTTCTTATAGCTAGAAGTATGAAAACTCTATATATAAGGCTTTATACCTTTCCCTCTTCTTCTTCCTTACTTTTTATTATAGCGCTAGCGTTATGCCTACTTTAGAGCGCGTTATATGCCTAGATATGTAACCTATAGTGAGCATACTAGGCGCGCCAATAGAGCCCTTATATGCCTACGCCCCTACTTCTAAATTTTCCCTTTTATAACTTAATATTAATTAATCTAAGTTAGTATTTATTACGTAATAGCTATTACTTATAAGCCTACTATTATAGTATATTAAGTTTATCTATTAATTAATTTATCTCTAGCAATAGAAGTATAATATTAACTTTCCCTAGAAGTACTAACTACTAATATATAGCGAAAAACCCTATTATATAAACTCTATATATATAGTTAAGAGTAACTTAAGTAAGAAACGCTATAAATATAGTTAATAATATACCTTTATATAAACTCTATATATATAGTTAAGAGTAACTTAACTAAGAAATACTATAAATATAGTTAATAATATACCTTATCTTATTATATACTTATTAATCTGACTAATTATATTAGTAGTTTAGTTAACCTATATAAGTAAGTATTATAGTTTACTTTATACTTTTCTTTATAGTATTAAAACCTAATAGTAGCACTTTAACCTATACCTAATCTTAATAAAGTAAATAAATAAATCTTAGTATAACTAGTTATTAACGCTTAGCTTAACTTATCCCTAGCTATATTAAAGAGGGTAAGTAGGTAGGTAAGTAAGTAGTAGAGCAGTAAAACATACTAGCGAGAGCGTTATTTATAATATAACTAGAGCCTAGTAATAGCTTAAACCTATACTTAAGGGCGTAAACTTAATAGTATAACTCTTTAAATAGCTAAAAGGTTTCTTATAGCTATAGTATAATAACTTAACTATTTAAATAAAGCCTTAAGCTTATTCCTTATATCCTCTTATATATATAGTAACTATAATAACTTTCTTATTTTTCTTACTTATTATAATTCTATATAAGCTAAGTAAAGCTATATTAGATAACTTAATCTATAAAACTAATATTAATAAAGTTAAAAGCTCTAAGTTTAGTAACTTTCTCTTTACTAATAAGAAAACTCTCTTTAAATTTACTTAGAAGTACTTACTTAAGATAGCTAGTAAGAGTAATATAACAGAGTTATATAGTTTTAAGATTAATATAAAGATAGTTAAGGCTATTAATAACGATCTTAATACTTATAATTACTTTATAGGCTTCCTTAAGATAGCTAAAGCAGCCTAAGTAGTTAGTAAATTAAGAAGGGTGAATTTAATATTAAGAGTATAGCTAATAGTAGTAGTGTAAAATAAATAGCGTCTTAAGGGGCGAATTTTAAAGGAATTAAAAGCGTTGATTTCTAGGAAAAAGAGAAGGGAAATTCCAGCTCCTTAAATACTTTTTAGGATGCAGATTTCCCCACTTTTGATCCGTTTTACTAAGCTAGTTAGTAAGCTAAACTATAACTATTAATAGTAATTATACTAAAAATAGATTATTAATTATTTCTAAATCATCAAAAATAAATAATATACTATTTTTAGTATAATTAAACTTTTATAAAAACCTTAAACAAAGATTTAAATATAATATTAATTATTTATTATTTATTAAATAATAATAATATATCACTTTACTAAAGCTTATAAAATATATATATTATATATTTTACAAGTAGGGCTCTACGTTAAGACTATATAGTAGGGTAGAAGATATTATAGCGTAGACGTTTAAATAGTAGAGGAGATAATAGAAGATAGGCGTAGATTAAATATAGTATAGAGATAGAGGTAGCTAGAAGAAGATAGTTAACTTAGCTTGTTATAGTGTTTAAAGTCTAATAGAGGAGTATAAAGGTAAAGATAATATCTAAGTCTAAACTACCTATAGTTATATAACCTAAAGGTTATTAGTAGAGGGTAAGAGGACTAGTCTAGCTTTTATAGTTAATACTAGTTAAATTTCATAATATAAGGCTAGTAGCTCGAACTAATTATATACCTCTTATATTAATTAGATATAGTATATAAAAGTAATAAGAATAAAGATAGCTTAGCTAAGTGCTATTATAGCTATTTTAGCTATTATATTATAAATAGCTTATGCTTTATCCTAAATATATAAGAAGTACTTAAGCTTCTAAAGTAGTTAAAGGAATACTATTAGTATATATATATAATACTTAAGGGTATTTAGAGCTTTATACTAGAGATTACTACTATAGACCTTAAGCGTCCTATTTAAGTATAGCTTATTAAGGACCTTCTACTTAAGATTACTACTACTAACTATATTTATTATATAAAAATTATATATAAGTAGTTTAATAGTAATAACTCTATTATTAAGAACTCTAACCTTTTTAGTAATAATAATAAGTACTTATAAGACTAGTAAGTATTTAATAAAGTATATAATAATAACTTTAAGAATCTCTTTACTTAGGTTACTAGCTTAGTTAAATAGTATACTATTTAAAGCTAAGAGGTTTAGACGCTTTATACTAACTTTATTTATATTATTAATAATATTAAGTCTTTTTACTAATAAGTAGTATAATTTAAGTCCTATATAGATGTTTTTAATAAGTTTATAGTAAATACCTCTTATAAAAGTACTACTAAAGAAGCTTCTTTATAATCTAAGATTAAAGCTTTTTAAGCTTAAAGTAAAGCTCTAAATAATAAGATAACTATACTAAAAGTTAAATATACTACTTAATTATTTATAAACCTATCTAATACTAGTAATTGATATAAAGTTACTACTTTTAAAGTTTAGAGTAGTAGTTTTTAATATTAAGTTAATACTTTTATTATAGAGAAAACTACTCTCTAAACTTAAATTATAGAACTTAGAGAATTTAATAAGTAGTTATTTATTAAGCTTATTATACGTTTTAGTATCTCCTTCAAATATAGCTAATCCTACTTATTTAGATACTTATCTAACTATTTTAATATACTAACGCCCTTTAGAAATATAACTAATATTATAATTACTACTTTAATCTACTACTTTTAGCTAGTATAATAGGGCAAGAGAGAAAACTTATTAATTATATTAAGTACCCTACTTCAGGGGAAAACTCTAAAACTACTAAAACTACTAAGTCCTAACTAAGTACCCCCTAAAGGAGAATTTAAGTAAAACTAAATATAACTAGCGTTATAAAAAGGATATAGAGCTAAAATTACTAATACTAGTACAACTAGTAAAACTATACCTAATAATTCAATAATTATCCTTATAACTATTAATCACATATTAATATAACTAAAAGGAATAAAGTAACCACAACTTTATCTAATTAGAACAAAAAGTGCAATCGTATAAATTACCTATTATAGTAATTCCTACGATTAGCCGAAATAAACGAAAACTATATATTAGGTTAGTTACCATAAAGAGTATATATAAACGGAATAATAATTCCCTAAAGTTAATAATATAGTTATTATTAACTAAAGTTAATATTAAGTTAAGATTTAAAACCAAAACAACGGAAACCAATAATCCGTAACAAATCTAAAAGTAAATAATACAGTTATTATTAACTAAAGTTAATATTAAGTTAAGATTTAAAACTAAAACAACGGAAACCAATAATCTATAACAAATCTATAAACTATAACTATAATAATACTATAGATCTAGAATATCTGAATTAGATCAAATAAAGCCGTAATAATTAACTTTATAGTAAGGTTTTTACAGTTAATTACCTATTATAGTAATTACTTAATTAGGTAATTACCTAGTTAAGTAAAGGTTT
>JAKMXC010000588.1:0-36842 GCA_025328345.1 Colletotrichum sp. SAR11_59 | reverse complement strand
CAACTCGCCCGGCCCCCGAAAGAAGCCCCTCTCGCCTGCATCCCGCGGTCTCGAATCATTACACAGCCAGACAGACATCCAGTAGAATCACCTCCTGTCACCGAGAATTCACAAAGCCAATCAGATACCAGCCTGTCCAATGCCCGTTCTCCCTTCCCGTCCCCTCCCAAGCCGGATGGTTCTCGCCGTTCCGCGCAGGTCCAGGTGTGAGTGGAAATCGCCTTAGCAGAGCCCAGATGGCCACTGCACAACACACGCTCACACACAAACACATGTTTCCTTCCCTTCGCCATCCATCCCGCTACGCTACGCTGATCCGCTGCACGTCATCGACCACTCACCCCGTCCATCCCTCCCACCATAAAACTCACCGCCTAGATAACGCCGCCATTTTTTCGCCTCCACCCACCTCCCTCGCGCGCCCGGTCTAGACACCACCGGACTTCGGGAAACGTTTCGATAGCTTCATGTGGCTGAGCTGGACGTTAGACTAGGCAGTCGTCCTCAGGAGGCGACGGCGGGTGGGCAGGGTCAAGACATGTGGTAAAATTTTCATGGGCATTCATTTCATCAGAACCATGAGGCTCTTCTACGTATACCGTTTCTATCATGAAAAAAAACATCCTTCATACAGAACATGCTACTCCGCGCTGTTGTGTGTCCTTCCGATGCAAAAACGTCTAAGTATCGTGAAAGGTATCGATAAATTTTGGTGCCAGCAAGAGAAACATCGGAGAAAGATAAAAACAATGTCATTGAGACCTTGCGTCATTCCGTCATCATCGTCGTCGTTGTTCGTCATTCTATCCCTGCATGTTCATTGTAGGTATATCATTGTTTGCATCGGTCTGATAGCGTCCGACTGAATGTGATGCACCGTTTTGGGTGCTAAACGTATGTATATCGCGTGCCAAAATGAAAGTTGTTCACGGGCTGCGAGGGCTGGTTGGGCTGGGAGACTCATACTCAATGATCTCAATGGAATAATACGGCAATTCCCTCGCGAGTGTCTCGTGATCGCAAAAAAAGATTCCCTCCACCTCGCTATCCGGCTCGTCGAGCTCGTCGATGCGCGGGGGCGGGGGGTCTTGGAATTGCAAGATGAAGCTCCGGCGGACTGATTGATCACCCACACGGCGTCGTAGTCTCCTTGCGCTGGAGCCTACGGCGTCGGGATCGAGAGGCATATCCTCGTGATCAGATTCGCTGCGCTCCGATATGGTCCGCTTGCCAATGCTTGACCCGTGAGTTCGGCGCCTGAGCATTCGCAATGTTCGCTGCACACGAATGAATTCTTCATGTGCCTCGTCTGCATCCAGATCCTCGGATTCCGAGTCCGAGCTGGGAAAGTTGAGGTGGTCAAATTCTCGTGCCAACCGGTAAGTCGGGTCGGGCTTCGGAGCGGCAACCGGAGCGCGGGAGCGGGAGCGGGCGGACGCTGGAGAGGAGTAGCCCGAAGGCGCCATGATTCCGTCGCGATCTTGGTCCATGGGATCGAAGTCAGACATTTCTTCGACGGTGAAATTCGCCTTCACGTACAGCGCTGGTGCAGCGACTGGTGCAGGAGCAGCGACGGCGGCGGGGGCCGGGCGGGGAATCGGGGGTGCTTCGGGGGCGTGAGGCAGCATTTCCGAGTCAGAGTCTAAAGATTCCGAATCCTCTTCGGACTCTTCATCGTCTCCTTCCTCTTCTTCTGCGTCTTCCTCATCGTCCGACTCCTCTTCGGAACTGCTGTCGACAGCCATGCTCTGGGGCATTGGCGGGCGCGAGGGTGCTCGTATTGGTGCCCGCATTGGAGCTGACATGAGAGCTGGAGGAGGAGGAGCCATCATGGGCACATCCTCGTCTTCATCGTCTGCGTCATCATCGCTATCGTCTTCACTTTCTTCGTCGTCGCTATCTTCCTCTTCATCCTCAGATTTTGCCTGAGGTGCTCGTGGGAGTTCGCTCTCATCAGAATCGGATTCGGATTCGGATTCTTCAGATGACGTGTGAGGTGATAGCTGTGCAAAACGATTGGAAGGAGTAAAGCTGAATTGATGGCCGTTGCCTGTGGGCTGAATACCGGACGGTGGCAAATGGCGAGCGGCGTACTTGTGTTGAAGCATCGCCGGCGCGGCGGAGGTAGGAGAATGGGGCGGTGAGTTCGGGCCCCCGAGAGGACCCAGCATCATGCTGGGCGTTGATGGCCGTGTCCTGCGTGATGGCATATCGTTGACGCAGCCCGACCAAATGCAATTGAGGTTATTTGACGAGGGGATCGCAATGTTGAGGGTTCGAGGACCGTTGTGAGAGATCGCCGTCCCGGCAGTCTTTTTTTCTTCTGGGTGTTGATCTCACGGATCGGGGCCTTCAGTTGGGGACTGGGCCTTTTTTTGGTCGTTGGTGTGGGGAAGATGGGAATTGGCGGGGGAAATGGGATGGATCAGATCAGCTTCCCGCTAGCGATGGCCGGTAGATGGAGGTGCGGTTGATGTGGTGTGGATGTGCGGTGAGTAGGTGTGGTGAGAGTGACAGTGAGCAAGTTGTAGCAAGTCAAGGCGTCAACACCCAAAGTAGAAACCTCCGACAAGGAGAAGAGGATATTCGTTGGTCGCTATAGGTTGTCATGATAGATCTCGGGGGAAATTCGAGAAGAGGGAGCAGGGCGCTGCTGGATGTCCGGATTGCGCCTGGAGAGCACGGGATGCGCCTTTGTGGAATGGGTGCAAAGTGCCAATGGCGGACGAACGATTGGCGGCGCCGAAGATGGTCCCTCGAATCCCAGTCCCACGTCTCAGTCCTGGTCGCTGGCCCCCGAAAGAGACAGAGGAGAGAAACGGAGAGGAATGTTTCGGGGAACAAGGTGCGGGATCCCGGCTGTGGGGACAACGAAAATCGGGCGGGCGGTGACGATAGGACGGCCTTCGTCCTGGGCGACAAGGGCTGGTCCTTGTTCAGAAGGTTGCAGTAGAGTAGAGCAGCGCGAAATGGCTGACGAGAGAGGAGAGAAGAAGCAGTGCTATGTGCACGCGAGCAAAAGCAATTGTATGGTCAAGGCGAGCTCCGATGATGGCCTTGAACAAGGTAATTGGATGAAACTAGTTGGGGAAAGTGTCGAGGACAAGCGTGGGGGACCCGGGCAAAGCAAGAGCTCTGGAATTTGTCGGATGTGAGTTGTTATGTCGGAGGGTGGGATGAATACCGCAAGAGGCAGTACTAGATGAGAAGAAGGAAACCAAAATAGCAACTCAGTGCCGAGTAATGGGCGCCGCGCGGGATGCAAGATTCCCGAAACCTGAGGGTCTGCTCGCAGCTGCTGAGTTGGCGCCTCAAGCGGAATGAGAGCCAGCAGACGGACCGCCGAAGGGGATCTGTTCTATGATTCCTGTATCCCAGCCGTGGATGGCGATGGATATGAACGTCCGAGCTACCAGGGTGTGAGAAGCACTCTCACGGCGTTCGGTGTCTCCTGGATGGCTGAATCGATTCGGAGAGGGGTGCTGGTTGTTCCGTGATAGGCCGGGCGGCTTCGATGGCGCAACCAGGCCGTCCGGTCTTATAGGTATGGCTGATATAATCCGTGTTTTCTCACGGATTGCCCCTTTATGCTGTCTGTCGTTCAGTCTTTGACTGACCAAGCAAAGGGGACGAGACGCAGAATCGCAAGTGTAATAGCAGATGGCGACGGTCCGGGGGAGGTAGACATGTGTCAACGACGAAGGAGAAAGGGAAAAAGAGAGGGGAATTCCTCGAGGGCGCGGGACAGAGGAGGATTAAAAATTAAAAAAGAATCATCGCACATGTGCGCTCACTGCAGCCGTACCATGTCCATGCCATGCCATGCAGCAAGAAGTCGGAGGATCCAGTGGCCAGCCAGCCAGCCGGCGGTGGGCAGATGAGCCTCTCTCTTGGTTTGGTGGGTGCTGGTCATGGTCCTTCTGCTGCTGGGTCTGTTGGCGCCTCTGGTGGTCCCCCATATTTTGCTGCAGATGGTACGTATCGCAAAATGCCTGTAACGGGCCTTTCGTCTCTCGCCGTTCTTCCTATCAGAAGCAAAAAGAAATGGGAAAAAAGTTCTCGTTGCAAAAGTGTTGTGCGTGACCGGCGGTTGGGGTTGGACGTGGGCGTGGGCGTGGCCTGTGGTGGTCCCTCTCTTGCGCATTCTCGCGGGGCGCCGCAACGCAAGTTCGAGCCTTTGGGCAGCAATGCTCCAGGACTCCCTGGTCTACCCGTCAAGCCGTGTGTATCCCGCAATTGAGAGAAAATTGGCATGTGTGTGGGCGTCACGGCGTATGGTGTGCCCTCGCGCATTTGCGTATGCCGCAGCGGCGGGTTCTTGCGAGTTTGCTAGGCTTGCATGCTGGGGGCCCAGACTGGATGACTGGTTGGTCGGCTGGACTGGGCTGGATTGGGGGAGACGGACTGCGGGAAGACATCCAATCGAGTCTCGAGAGTGAGAGGGCGAGGACCGGGACAGAGTGGAGGGAGGGGTAACTGGAGGGGCGAGAGGTGTGGAGGGGAAGAATAGTAGATCGTTGTACTGGTGGCCGGATCGCCGAACCATTGGCGATTTCTTGTTACTTTTTTTTCGGCTTGACAACTTGACAATGTCTTTGGTTCGAGGCTCCTTCGAATTGTCGAGTGTGTCTGAGGCTTTCCGTTGTCCGCCTCTGGCCCTATCGACGCCACACATTAACGGCCGGCATCATGGCCATTGGCCTTATCGGGACGCAGCTACTGTTAGTGCGTCGCCTGCTGCAGTGTATTCCCATGTCGTGGGATGTATCCGTAGCAGCAGTGGCTTTGTAGCGGGCAGCGGGCCTCAACCCTCGAAGCCCAAGAAGACATGTGTCCAATGCTCACGTTGACGACTCGTGTCCTTGGCAGCTTGCTCGGTCAACGTCTGGAAGAGACGTGCTGAGCGAATTCATCGGTGAGGCTACCTGCTTCCCGCAGTCTCCAGCGACAGGGAATGCGGCGTCACAGGATTTAGCCACGAGCGGGACGTGATGGGCATTGGACCGACGGTATGGAGACGAGCGAAACAAACGACTGGGAAAAATAGATTAGATACAGACAGGTTAGAAAATGGGTAGGCTGGGTAGCAGCACTTGTGCCCAATGAACGAGGGTTCGAGTCGGGGACGGAGGGTCGACGGCGATGGCGCTGTTCCCAATCGTCGTGCAGGTTTTTCGGTCGTGTTGCAGCTGGGACTTGCAGCACTTGCAGCAGCTAATACAATGCACCACCACCACCACCATCAGTGAGAGGGACGAAAAAAAAAAAAAATCAGAGGTGAGGGGTGAGTTGGCCGAGTGGGATTCGTGTGGAGAGGCAGAGGGAGCCTTGCAGAGAGAGAAAGAGGAAAAAGAACATGAAGGCGGTCAGGAGGAATACACGCCGAATTCTGGCGTCCGAGTGGAAGGAAGGAGCGCCGCAACATCTGGGGGGCGGTTTCTAGAAGGTGTCTCGGTCTGTCTCGACTTCCCTTTCTGGTGCAGACGGGAAGACTGAGGGCAGCCGCAACGGCAAGAGCAACGGCAACGGCAACGGCAACGGCAACGGCCCCTTCGCGTCGGGCCTCGACGTGGTGTAACTTGAGCCGACGGCAATTCACTACGCCACGTTTAAGCTTGCACTCGCCTTCCTTTCCAGTGTCTCGTGCCCCAAGTCTCCAGCCATTGGAGCCAGGTCATCTTTCCATGTTTGGATAATCATCACGTCGAAGGATGTGTGAAGGTAGTGTAGGCACTCGATGTGATGATGGCGACCGACCCCTGTCACCCAACGCTGACGGCCCCTCTTCTTAGCCTTTTTCCATTCCTTGCTGAGGAAGAAGATCCCTTACCCAACCCAACCCAGCCCATCGCCCTGGCCTGAACAACATCGTCAAACCATGAATACGTATCCGTACTACGTATTTCAATTGACTGACGGATGACACTCGGGCGACGGGATAGGAACCGGGAACGGGGATGACAGCTCTCGGTCCGTCCCTCGGCGAATAAACTGGTGGTTTGGGCCGCCATGAAGACTCTCCGTCCGTCCATCCATCTATCTTACCCTGCTGGCGGCGGCTGCTGCTGCTGCCCATCCCTCTCGTTGCCGCGCCAAATTTTTCCACGATGCATATCGTCTTCCTTCGTTCCGCCGCCTGCGTTAGGGCATAGTACCCCCATTCTCTAGTCTCACCGCGCTGACACCCCCTGCACTGGCCTCATGCGGCCATCGTTGGGTTGCGCAATTGCGCATGGCGAGTTCGCGCCAGAGTGGATGGTCTTGGGGATCCATCCATCTGCAGGTCCGGCGGGCCTCCCGCAGGACGACCAGCGCAGACGTGTTTCCGGTCTCTCCACGCCCTATTTAGCAGTCGTGGGTTTGGGACTGGGGCCGACACCTTCGAGAAGCCTGCTTCTTATGGAAAGACAAGGAATGCGAAGGATAGTTTGCGGCTCTTACTCAATGAAATCCTCCATGGTTCCTAGCCACCTAAGGCGCTGGCGGAGCTGGAAAAGGTAGCTCCCAAAACCATGCTTGAAGCCAAACAGATCTCACTTGACAGATTGCCCATCAGTCCATCATGGATACCCTGTCCGGTAAGGAATGCAGAGAAAAACAGCTTTTCACAACACTGATTGAAGTTTCTCGAGCCCTGGTGATATTTTCATGGTCGAACTTGGGCATGATCATATCTACCAATATCAACCAAGGTACCTAGCCACGTCTTCTGAGCACCATATGGTTTTTGCAACGATGAAGTCGATGTAAGCGACCCAGTGTACTGAAAAACAAGTGCATGCAAGCTGCAGTGGTTCTCGGCGATGTGTCATTGCAGAAACTAGCATGTTGAAAACAGTCTGGACAGATAGAAAGGTTGGCCATCATATCGTCGCATCCGATGACTCGGCCGAAACATTGATCCGCTGGACATTGTGACAGGACCTAACCTATGGATTAAGGGCCCCGGGTCCATCACACTGGACGGCATATCCAAGCCCCTCAAAGCTATCTCTCCCCAAGTGGAGATTAGGGACGACAAAGCATGTATCGATCCAAGACCTTCCAGCTGCATCTCATGCTAGCGACAAAGTTGACCTCGAAAGAACCATGCTGAAGTGATGACTGGGTTCAAGCTTTCGGCGTTAGCAAGCTGGCACCGGCCGGCAAGACAGCCTGGAAAGAAGCGCGCTCTGACCAATCACAGGGGTCCGGACCGCTCCACGCGGAACTTTCCAGCTTCGCGTCTGTCGCCTTGTCGCAACTTCAACCGCAGAGTTCACGACAATTCTTACTTACCCCTTCAGCTTCGCGCTCTGCATGTTATCAAATTTTATTCCCCGCTTGAACCACGATAACCCATTTCTGGTTAGATCATTGTAGAGCCGTATTTAAGAAAATTTCGAACTTGTAGCCTCCAATCCCGATAGAAACCTACCCAACCTCCTCCAAACCGATCCCACGATACCGCGATGAACAATCAAGGCCAGGCGGGCCAGCAAGGCGCTGCGGCCGGTCAAGCCGGACCCGGAGCCCAGCGACAGGCTCCAATGTATCGTCCCGAGATGATGCGAAACCTCCCGATCCTCAACGATGAAGAGAAAGCAAAGTACGAGCGCGGCCTCCGTCAGCTTTGGAACCATTTCGAGAACCACCCGGAAGACTCGGCCCAGCATCAAGATGCCAAGAAGAAAATCCAGGACTTCACCAAGATGCTTCTGAATAAGCTTCAGCAGCGTAGGTTGCAAGTCCAACAACAGCAGCAAGCCCAGCAGGCTGCGCAGCAACAGCAACCACAGCAAGCCGGCCAGCAATCGCAGCAGACCCAGGCTGCTCAGGCGCCCACGCCCCAGCAACAACCCCAACAGGCACAGCCGCAAGCTCAGCAGCAGACCGCGAGCCAGAATGCAGGTGGCGTGACTGTCAAGACAGAGCCAAAGACCGAAGGCACACCGTCGGCAACCGCAGAGCCGGCACATGCCCCCACACCAGCGCCCGCTCCCGCCGCTGCTCCGACTCCCGCCGCTGCCCAACAGCCACAGTCGACCCCTTCCCAATTCCCGGAGCACATTCTGGCGCACATCCGCCAGATGACATTCAACCCGCCCATGACGATCTCCGAGAAGGGCGCCGAGGCGGCGCAGCGATGGTCGAACGACTTCAAGGCGAAGTACTTGAGAGCGTTGATGCAGATGGACAATAACGGAAACCAGATGAAGCGCATCGACACCATCATCAAGGAGAGGCAGGACAGGGGATCGCCGTACAGCGCGGAAGAGCTGAAGCAGATTCAGATCCGCCGAGAGCACGCCCACAAGATGTACCAGGAGGCGCACAAGTTTGTCGACGGTTTTCGTAAGAGTCAAGAAAACATCAACAAGCAGCGCGCCGCCCTCGCTGGCCAGGCTGCTGGTGGTGCCCAAGGAGCTGCTCGGCCACCGCAACAGCAGCAGCAAGCTCAACAGCAGCAGCAGCAAGCTCAGCAACAGGCCCAGCAGCAACAGCCGCAACCCAGTCCGGCCGTGGCTGCCGCGCAGACTCCGGCGACCCAGGCAGGTGCGCAGGCCAGCCCGGTGCCTGCCCAGGCGGGTACCCCTTCGATGCAAACCCAAAACACGGCGGTGAATGCAGCTATCGAGGCTGCGAAAAATCAGCAAATGGCAGCTGCCGCCGCCGGACGTGCAACTCCCCAGAACCAGCAGGCGCAACAGGCACACCAGGCCCAGCAACAACAGCAGGCGCAACACCAGGCGGCTCAGCAGCAGGCGCAACAACAGCAGCAGCAGCAGCAGCAGCAGCAGCAGCAGCAGCAGCAACACCAGGCACCTGCCCAAGCTCAAGCACCCACCCCGTCGGCTCCCACTCCGACTACTCAACCCTCGCAACCTCAACAACCTGCCACTGTCGCACCGCAACAACAACACCAGCAGCAGCAAGCCATGGCTCCCCAAGGTCAGCAACAGCCTCACCCTCCTCCCGTCAATACGGCCATCGCTTCCGTATCTGCTGGAGGCGGACTTCCCTCGGCAGGCACTCCCACCCAGAACCGCGTCGCGACTCCCCAGTCTGCCGCTCCTCTGGCGAACGGCCAAGCTCTCTCGCACTCTGCCGCCGTCTCGCGCGCAAACCAGCGTGTGAACTCGCAGGTTGCGATCCCTACCCAGCAACAGCCTAACAACACCCCCGGATCTGCCGGCGCACAAGGAGTCATCATGGGTGCCAACAACCAGCATGCCCATCCGACTCAGCCCACGCAGACGCTGCAGTCCAAGCTCCCGATTCCCAAGCAGCTTCCCGAAAAGGCGACTGCCGTCCCGCAGCCTGTCGCAATGAGTGGTGGTGCTGGAGCAGGCCGCCCTACCTATACCGGAGGTAGTGGCATTGCCGGTGGCGTCATGGGCCAGCCCGCGATGGCCAAGATTCCAGCCTACCAGCATGAGGCCGAAGGCGACCACGTTCTCAGCAAGAAGAAGCTCGATGAGCTCGTCCGCCAGGTCTGTGGCGGAACCGGCGAGAGTCAGGACAACAACATGTTGATGCCCGAAGTTGAAGAGGTACGTTTTCGATCAACAAATTATGAGCTTACAATTCTGACATCATTCCAGAGCGTCTTGACCATGGCTGACAGCTTCGTCGACAACGTCCTCGAGACCGCCTGCCGCAACGCTAAGGAGCGCGGATCCAAGGTTCTTGAGATTCGCGATATCCAGCTCGTGCTTGAGCGCACCTATAACATCCGTGTGCCCGGCTACTCATCCGACGAATTGCGCGCTGTTCGCAAGTTCCAGCCTTCCACGGCCTGGATCACCAAGATGAGCGCCATTCAAGCGGCAAAGGTCACCTCCGGTAAGGGCGAGTAGGACCAGCCTTCCCAGGAACCAAAGTCGGCGATGAAGGAGAACAATAAGAGGAAGAAGAAGCGCAACCCTAACATGTGTGGTGTGGCCAAGAGTGTCCGATTCTTCGAAGATGAAGAGGGAGATTGCAGTGATGGAGCTTCGTCTCGCGGAAGCTCCTCAGTCAAGGGTTCATCCAAGACCGCCTCCGGCTCCAAGGGCTCCAAGAGCATGGCAACCAAGTCTGCCTCGAAGAATGGCACTCCTACCAAGGCCTCTTCGAAGAGCGGTACTCTGGTCAAGGCCAGATCGCAAAAGTCTCCTTCTCCTACCAAAAAGGCTCCCATGCAGGGCCAACTTCAGAGCCAGACACAGCAGCAGATCAGCGGCCCGAAGTTGATTCAGTACCCTGTCGCGGACGACTGCCAGAATGGCTCCTTCGCCCAGCCTCACGACAACATCTCGATGGAAATCAGTTGGAAGTAATAGGCCAAGGATCCCATTTCGTGCATCGTTTGCGCACTTGGAATTATCATGGTTTTTATGGCACGGATTGGAGGACATGATGAGGCGTTTCGGGAAATACAGGTGGTCCTTTGGCGACATTTCAACGTCGCAGTTGCTACGAGGCACCTTTTTCAGTGTAGGCTATACCCCAAATTGATCACAAATTAGGACGCATCCTATCAAAATGAATCAAGCTTGACTGTAATAAGTACATGCATGCTCTATTCTGGATCAACGTCCAGCAACGTCGATGCCATGAGTAAGCTGGATCACGACATGGTCCAGCTGGTACCAAGCGGCTGCGTGGACGTCGCCGGGCCGCCCAGACGTCCGCAAGGGAGAGAATAGCAATAGTCCGGATTCGGTCGGAGATCACAAACAGACATGCAGGTGGCGCCGCATTTCGTACATGTGGTCTCTCATCTTTGGACGAAGGCAGAGAATGTCGCATTATTCGTCTAGAAGGACGAATCTGGGTTCAATATGCGATGGCTCTTGGGTGTTCATGCTGGGGACGTTGGGCCAATGCTCAACACGAAGGCGATTGAATTGTTAGCGCAGCCATAAGATGGGGAGCTCAGTCGTATGCTGAGTAATAATAATTGCAGTCGGGTCGAGGGCGGTGGTTGAGTTGTGCAAAGACAGGCTTGTGAATAATTACATAATTCCAGCTGAGAGCTGCACAAGTGGCACGAAAGCAAAAGGGCAGGCACAGGCAGGCAGCATCGACAACGTCACTCGCGCCTGGGACCCGTGTGGCCTTTACTTCCCTTTCGGTTTTGGGGATGGTGCTCCACGCTCCCAGGCCCGGCAATCTCAGTCGCTTAGCTAAGGTACAAGAGGGTTACAACCAAATGCGCCGGATTCGCACCTAAGCTAGCGTGACTCACGTGTACACATCCCACCCCAACAGAGTACCGTGACCTCTGCTAGGTGTCGTCGCCCCAAGGGCCTGAGTGCAGCAGCAGCAGCAGTAGCCCAAGCCTCAGGTATTCAATCTTTGAGCTCTCCTCCATCGAACCTTCTTGCATCACGAGGCAAACGGCCAAACAACAACCACCTATTCCCATCAGCGAACGCCGACTCCGATAGAGCTCCGGCCTCCAACTGCGTACACTCTTCACCTCCGACCTCTGTCACCTGACTTTCCCACCCAATCCTTCCGGTACGAGACACCTGACGGGGCTCCGTATCTACGCAAAACAACACCCACCTCGCTCCCTCTTCCCCGGGCGCGATATCACGACCGATAACCGACCGCTGCCACCCCAGACGGCACCCGGAACACTTCCACATACACATCTACAGCTGGCCCACTGACCAGATATGCCGGGCAAAACACCCTCGCGCAACGGGAAGGAGCCCCTCGAGAACGGCGTCCAGAACAACAAGAAGGACGAGGCAAAGAACAAGAGCAAGAAGGCCGCCAAGGACGGCGACGAGGAGATGACCGTAGTCGTTCCTCCTTCGAAGAAAGCCGCCGCTCATTCTGGTGACGTTGATGGTGACGTTGAGATGGGTGATGAGGGCAAGGATGAGGCAGAGGTCACGGTCGACCCTGTGGTGCAGGCTGTAGCAGGTACGCAATGCGTCACATTCGAATACCTGCGGTGCACTGCCGTCTGAAGCTCCTTACTGACGAATTGGCCATGAACAGACATCAAGAGCAACTTTGCTCTGCTAGATCGCGCCGTCGTTCTCTTCGATGCCAGATTCACCCTCCGAGCTCTGCGGTCAATCTCGACCATCCGCAAGCGCCTGACCCCCGACATCATTGCCCAGGGCATCGTCGAGACCTTCCCCGCGACCGTCGCCTCCGGAAACGTTGCCAAGCAGCTTCTCATTGCCATCGGCCGCGAGAACGTTCCCCTGGGTCGCTCTAGCGGTCCCGACATGGAAGTCGACAGCGAGCCCGCGAAGACGGCCAAGAACGGCCAGAAGAAGGAGGCAAAGGAGATCATCCCGGAAATTGACATCTTCCTCGGCATTCTGATCCAGGTCCACCTCTACGACTCGAAGCAGTTCCAGCTGGGAGCCGACTTCTCCAAGCAGCTCACCGACCGCATCCACAACCTCAACCGCCGCACATTAGACTCCCTCTCCGCCAAGGTCTACTTCTACTACTCAATGTTTTGCGAGAACCTTGCACCTCAGCCCTCGTCTCCCCAGTCTCCGATCGTTGCCATCAGGCCAACCCTGCTCGCTGCTCTGCGTACTGCTGTCCTCCGCAAGGACATTGACACGCAAGCTTCGGTTATCGTGTTGCTGCTTCGCAGCTACTTGCTGACCTCCCACATCGCGCAAGCCGATCTTCTCGTCTCCCACACCCAGTTCCCCGAGAACGCTGCCAACAACCAGGTTGCCCGTTTCCTGTACTACCTCGGACGCATCCGCGCTATCCAGCTCAGATACACGGAGGCACACGAGCACCTTACGGCCGCGACCCGTAAGGCCCCCTCAAGCGCCGCCGCCGTCGGCTTCTCCCAGACTGCGACCAAGCTGCTGCTTGTCGTCGAGCTGCTGATGGGTGACATCCCCGAGCGCTCCACCTTCCGCCAGCCTACCCTCGAGCTGGCTCTGCACCCCTACTTCCTCCTCGTCCAGGCCGTTCGCGTTGGCAAGGTGCAGAATTTCGAGACGATCATCGCCGACCACGCCGATACCTTCCGCCGCGACGGCACCTACAGCCTGATCCTCCGTCTCCGCCAGAACGTCATCAAGACCGGTATCCGTATGATGTCTCTGTCATACTCTCGCATCTCCCTGCGCGACATTTGCATTCGCCTCGATCTCGGCAGCGAGGAGTCTGCCGAGTACATCGTCGCCAAGGCTATCCGCGACGGTGTAATTGAGGCCACTCTGGACCGCGAGCACGGATACATGAAGAGCAAGGAGGTCGGCGACGTCTACGCTACGCGGGAGCCCGGTGAAGCCTTCCATGACAGAATTCGCGCGTGCTTGGCTCTGCACGACGAGAGCGTCAAGGTATGCTAATTACCTACCGTCTTTCTAACAATTTACTAACGCAGTCTCTTCAGGCTATGCGATTCCCCATGAACCAGCACCGCCTCGAGCTCAAGAACGCCCAAGAAGCACGCGAACGCGAACGTGAGATGGCGAAGGAGATACAGGAGGGCGACCTGGATGAGGACGACCTCGGTGGCGACTTCGAGGGCATGTAACAGCTCTATCTTCTGCTGTGTTGTTGTCTTATCAACTCTTTTGCCGATGCTTACCTGCCCGGCCCATTTCCCTACCTTGTCGCTACAACCTTCAACAAAGTGGCATGGCGAATGGAGATCCCGCAGAACAGGTTCTTGGTTCAGTAATCAAAGGATGGCGGCGCTGGGGACGGTGTGTGCCTTACCGCAAACGACTCAAGGGCGGTGATGATAGACTTTTTTTCCCTTGATTTTTCCCTGTGATTGCGGGCATGCGTGCAGGCAGTGGTGGTGGTGGTTGGTGGGGTCCCCGATGAGGGGTCTGGCGATGGACGTGTACGTGTTTGAGTGGGGTCGCCTGCGGCTTCGCTGTGTACTAGATAACGCAAGACATGTGGTTGCCGTTCATTTTGATGTTCTCCTGGTGGTCTGTGATCCCTGAGAAAGCGCAAGCTGATGGCCTGTCCGTGAAGAATCTGACATTTAGTTCCCCTTATGCCTATCACGCCCCAAGTTGGAAGACTCTAATTGTCGGGCGTCTAAATTGATTTCGGGCATGCAACTTGGGGTTGAAGCGACCAAATGATTGCGTGCTCGACATTTGTGGCATGTCGCAGCAAAAGCGATTGGACACACTCGTGACAGCCTAGGAGGAAGCTCTTACGCATCCTCTTCTGACGAAGAATGCATGTCATCTTGCAGTTCTTTATGTCTATTTCAGTGGTTGACACGCATACTGCAGAACTAGTACTCAGAGTCGAGGAAGGGAGGTAGAATGTTGGCGACAGTTTGATGCCGTTTGAAGTGGTTGGGTTTCGTTGCCTCGCTGGCTAGGGACATGGTCGGTGTCGTGTTCGTTTCCATTTAATCTGATAGGTACGAGAGCAGTTTTAATTTTTGTCTGGGCTAGGAGATAGGTGTTTCCTGCGTTAGAATCATTTTATAGTTGGCGCTGGCGAGATGTTCTCAGCTGGGTGTAGTGGGTGATGAAGCATATAAAGCCCGTTTGTGCGGCTCTCCAGTTCTGTCCAGCAGCAGGCAATGCGGTCGGGTGTTATTCCATTCGCGAATCGCAGGGACAGTCTTGAAAACGGACCACAACCTTTTTTCGGTCTTCGTCTTTGGTGCTGTCCTTGCATAGGCCGGCGTGATGCGTCGAGTGAGAAGGTCCGGGAGTCTACGTAACGAATACTTGCGAGGGAAGGTTGAATAGAGATGAAGAGAAAGGTTAGACACCTAGTAGGTGGATGTGGTTAGTGAACTTGAAGAGCCTGTGTGTGATCACCACTTTGTTTTGGAAGCAGAAACTCACTTTGTTGTGATTATTTTCCGAAAGAGAATGCGTCTTCATTGGTTTTAAGAAAGCAAATGATGACTTCTCGGTGGTTTCAAATACTTGACACGTCGTTGGGGTGCCCGAGAGACCACCGTCTTACCACGACTTTGTCAAAAAAGACCCCGGAACTCTACGCTGCCACGTCATCTTTGATGGGGGTGATTTAAGACAGCTTTCCGACTGTGACACAGCATTGAAAGCTCCATAATCATGAGCGAATCAGCCATTTTGATTAGATGATGTGAACTTGTGTCTCTTGCGCAGGAATATCACAAGGCCACAACGAGATACGCCTCTCGGGGGTTGATTCTGGAGTCTTACGAGAGTCGGTATCATATTGAGAATACTCTCAACATGACAGTGGAAGTGGGGGAAGCCGGTATGAACAAACGAGGAGCTTGTGCATAGATGCCGGTTATTGAAGGAAGAACAATGACAGACAAAAACTTGTTAACATCAGCCATTGCCCGAAGACGCTCCAACTTTACCCACTACAAATCGATTTGTATTGCTTAATCAAACGTCAGTCTGGAAATTTTCAAGGGAAATCTATATATACTCATGTCCTCACGTAGCTTGTTGCCAACGCTGATGGTCCAGGACGGCGGGAAACTGAGCAGCTCATACCGTTGACTCCACGTTGGTGTACCACAGTTTTTGCCGGCCAAGATATTGCTGTACGTCTTTATAGGTATCCGTCTTATGGTGCCAGTCTGTCTCCTCTCCATGCACGAAAATCGTTGTCCATGTATGTATGTCACTACTGCTCCAAATTGAGCTTTGGGGGTTGGCCCACGGCTTGGGCGGTGTCGAACGACATTTGGTTGGCCCTCTTTCAGTTACTTGCCAACGAGTTCATTTTTAATACATTGCATGGCTCTCGTATACTCACACAACGGGAACGAGGTACAATAGCGAGCAACGTGAGTGTTTCATGTGATGGCTACCAGCCTCTATTATTGATACGGTAGGCTGGGCAGTGGACACCGGAACATCTGTTGCAGTAGACGCCATAATCTCGGGCTGCATAACCCTGGACCTGCCACTGAGCGATTGCTTGAAAAGCTCATGAAATGCGGCGGAAACGAGTTTATATACCGAGCCGTATCCGGAAATAGGCTGTTTGGCGTTAAGAGAGACCACAATATTGAGGTGTCGTCGATCAGCATTTCACCTAGGACGAGCGCCGCATCCTTTGATGTCCCGACGCTTCCAAAATAACTTCAAATATATGGTAGAACCAGTTTGATATTTCTTTCTGGAAGAGGACAATGTAAAGCATTGGGCTCCTGGATCTTGCGTTCTGACTCTGATCGTGCTAGCTGTATCTCCACATACTTTTGGTATTCTACCAAGTGATCCGACTTAGTGAGGTGTACAAATACCCCGAGAACGCCCTGGGCGATACTCCTTTGGCGGTGATGATAAGAAAAGATAGCTGCAAAGTAAGTAAGATGTTAGGAGGACTGCGATGCCTGTGAAGCCCACCAAAGGTAAGAGGGTTGGAATCATCTAGGGAAGCTTCAGTAAACGAAACCTAAGCTCGCTTTAAGAGATCGCAGAAGCTTGATTCTTGAAGCAAGCTATTCCGTATAGAATAGTTCAAGGGCGGAAGAAGAGGATGCAGACGCACGCTCGAGATGTGTGGCAGGTCATGCCGGCTTTCGAGCTCCTCTGAAGGCATTAAAGTCTTTAGTCGATGTCTTGAAGGTTTTGACTGGTTGATGAAGTCAATTTACACAAGATAGGGAAATTGCTGGAAGATCTTAAACACAATGTGAACCCGTATCTGTACTCTGTCCAACAATCTGGGGCTGTCCTGTCGGTACACAGATACCGCTCACAGCTCGAACGTAACATCGTTCTGAGGCGTGTCAACCCTTCTAATTACCATGGGTCCGAGTTTGGGCGCGTGGTTGTGAGAGATTTCCACAATGGACGGTTGGCTGAGGGGAGGAACATACCACCACCACGACTTGGGCGAGTTGTTTGTTGCTAGGTTATCTAATCTCTGACAGACAATGTCGACTTCTAACGGGGAATGAAACATGTTTAAGCCGCTATCAGAAGAAATAACGTGGAATGGCAACCAAAATCCCCAAAGCTTGCGGAGTGTAACTAAGTTACAAATGTATGCGAGAAGCCCTCACATGGGTTCACGCAGACTCATTACCAGAATCGCCGTCCCAACGACGCCCTCGTTGGTATTGTGTCTTCGAAGATATAGGGGTATATTATCTACAGTGGTAAATCTTCTTTATCTACCTTGAATCAAACCATAGGAACAAATTGTGGGACGCATTAAGTCATACCACTCAGTCAGCGCCGAACCTCCATGATCGCTTTTGACGAATGCCTTTCATGTCATACGAACCCTGTCCTCTCCGGCTTCTTTCCGTAGATGGACCAGCTTGATAACTTTTGTTAGAAATTTCATTTCGCTGTGGCTTGAGAGATGCTGAACTTACATCGAGTAGTATGCGTGAATACTCCGATCGTCTTGTTCCTGGCGATTCTGTGCCATCAGATCCTCCACCTCCTCCCTGGTCCAGCCAAGGACTCTGGTCAGTGGCGCCATGCAGATGGCCTCCCAGCCTTCATGAAGGTTCTCATTCATCCAGACACCCAATTCCTTGTGGCGTCTTTCTTTCGGCCAGCTGTTGGTAGGCCATTTATATTGCTGTAAGATAATGTCGACGAACCCAACATCAGCCAGCACAGATTTGAGCTCCTTGATGTCTTGATATGGACGGCCAATGATCCTCAGAGCCTCCTGAATTAAGTGGCTCGCTTTCAGGAGTGTATGGTCTGGCTTCAAGGTTCCGTCGTCTGAGAGGGCCATCAAGTCAATCTCGTTGAGTTCTAAATAGCCACCGGGACTGAGATTGCTACGTTCTGGTTAGCATGAATGTTGAAACGACTAGAAGTCCAGACTGACTCGTAGCACTCCTGAATAAATTCCCTCCAGTTGCTAACCGAGGAGTTCATCATCCTGCTGTGAATGTAGTCAAAAGGCCTGGAAAAAGTCCATTGTTCCTCTAAATCGGCGATCTCGAACTTGACATTGGAGGGTGCACTATCAGAGTTGGTATCAACAGTATCACAATCTGCGAGAAACTCACTATTCCGGAAAGGCTACAGATAAGTCGATGCCGCGAACTTCAGCCTCGGGGTGCTCATCGGCGAAATCGATAGCCCAAATTCCTGTACCCGTGCCAACATCAAGGACACGACCAACCTTCGCTCCGGGATTATTTGGCGGTGCATTCCCTAGCTTATCGTTGAAGGTGAGCAGAAACATGGTATGCTGCAAGTCTAGAGTACAGGTCAGATGTCATTGATAGCACCTGTACTTTGCTTTGATGCTCCATACCGAGTCTTTCGTTTTCGCGGTCATCGTTGGGCAAATTGTATTCTAAGCGAAGTTCCAATCAGCACTGTCCGTATCTCATAATCGAATTAAAACTCTCACTGCCGTCTTTGTACCTATGATAGGTTCTGCCATTCTCAATTCTGTAATCGAGGATGGAGGCGGTCACACTTCCGGTTGGTGAAACTAGACTTCGCTGGACAGGAAAACTCTTGCTTAGCACGTTGCTGAACAATAGAAGCACCATTGATCCTCACGTCGTCGATTGATAATGCGCTATCTCTCTACGACGATTTAGTTATCAAGTCGTACGAATCATCAGTGTTATGCTAAATACCTCATCATCAGCATCAATCGTGACTGCATGGTCAATAATATTATGTGGAACGGCTGGGTGCGTTCCACTCGTATCCGTAGCAGGGTATTCGGAATTCGACATATTGGAAGATGAGAGTCGTCGTCATCAAAATTGAGAATTTCAATGCCAGTGCCTCTGTGAGTGCGGAACCAGTTGCGCGCGGTAGCCGCACCCAATCAGGCCGGAGAGACTGAACTGAGATTTATGACATTTTGCTGACAACATATTACCCCTCTTTTCCCTTAATCAATATGTGATTTACGTGCAGCTAAACGAGGCCTTGTGCATGGATGTCGCCGCAGCTGTTGGGACCTCCACGCGTGGTGGCGAATGGTGACTGTGATACGCTGGGCACGTCATGCAGGCGGGGGGCTGTTGGAACATGGATGTTTGCAACGAAGGAAGCATGATCAATATGTGGCAAGGGCACTGATCCCAGCGATGTGTCTGCCAAGTTTCCTCACGCGCCTCAGAGAATGAAAATCGACCCATTGTTGGTTCACCGTAATTTCCATTCCTGGGCTTGCCGCGTGCGGCGTGCAACACCAGGGCTGGAAGGAGGCTACCCGTAGCAAAGACCGCGAAGAACCTCTTGATAATGATTGTTATGGGTCTACGATATGTAAACTATAGCATACATATACCACTAGAACTACACCCATGTGAGAGTGCTCGTAGAGGTCGGCCTGGTGAGTGAAATGAAAATTGGTGATCTTTTGTTACATGTTGATCAGCTGAATCATGTGCACGAAAGTATCAGACCTGGCCTTCGGTGTCTCTGGCCTTCAGAGGCTTCCGTCCGTAGATCGACCAACTAAGCAGCGTCAGAAATTGTGTACATTATGGCAGCGCGATAGGAGCGAGGGCGACTTACATGGAAAAGTAAGCATGAATGCTTCGGTCGTTGAAGTCCCGTCGATTCTCGGACATCAACACAATGACCTCCTCTCTGGTCCAGTCCAGCCCTCGAGTCAGCGGCGCCATGCAGATTGCCTCCCAGCCGCGGAGATTCTCATTCGTCCACTGTCCAAGCACTTTGTATCTCGGGTCTTTCGGCCAGTCGTTTGTGGGCCACTTGAACCGCTGCATCACAACGTCTTCGAAGCCAACCTCCATCAAAATAGGCTTGAGATCACGAATATCTTGGTATCTGCGACCGAGATTCTCCGTTGCCTCTTGCAGTAACCTGGCCGTCTTTGAAATCGAGTGCTCAGGGGTGAGGCTACCGTCATCCGATAGACAGAGAATGTCCACCTCGTTGAGTTCTAAGTAGCCACCAGGGGTCAGATTGCTGAAGGAAGAGTTAGCAGGGAACAGTACACTGTGCGGGAAATCTCTACTCATAGCATTTTTGAATATACTCCTTCCAGTCGCTAATAGATGAGTTCATCATCCGACTGTGGATGTATTCGAAGGGATGTGAGTAGATCCAGGTATCCTCGAGGTCATCAATTTCGAACTTCACATTTGGGGGGGTGCTGGACACCAGAGTCAGTTGCCCTGAATTTTTGCGGCTGCTTCTGTGGGCTGAACACGTACAATTCGGGCTGCACCGCTGATAAATCGATGCCTCGAACCTTATTTGAGAGATAATTTATCAGTAAGTCGGGGATTCCGTGCTGAAAAGGGCGATTTACCTCTGCTTCAGGGTGTTCGTCCCCAAAGTCCATGCACCAGATGCCGGTACCTGTCCCGACATCGAGGACCCTTCCAACCTTGGCCCCCGGCTGGTTCGGTGGCGCCGTGCCGAGTTTGCCATCAAATGTTTGAACGAACATGTTGTGTTGCAAATCTGATGATTTGATTAGTATGATATATGCAGAGACCCTGCTCAACAGAATTGAAGGAAATATCTACCAAGACGGTCTTGCTCTCTTTCGTCATTGGGCATGTGATACTCTGAGCAATAGATAGTCAGCACATCATATAATCAATAATACCGTACGTCAGCAGAATGATGGACGAGATGTCCGCCGGGACATACAATATGTCAAGAATAATTGACGATTCAAAGGAAGAAAAGGGATCGGAACTCAGAAATTTGGCACATACTTCCATCCTTGTAGCGATGGTAGGTCCGTCCATTCTCTACTCGATAGTCAAATATGGAGCTAGTCACACTGGCCGTGGACGATGAGATGCTTTGCTAAACATGGTCGGTCAGTTGAGTTGTCCGCATAAGAGAATAATCAAACCTCGTTTCTTACAGTCTCAACATCGGTTTCGGGGTCAGCCTATGTGTGTTTAGCAATCAGTTGTATTTGAAGTGATACGATGATGGTCTTACAGCTTCGTCGGCGGCAATAGTGACCTCATGATCAGTGATCGTGTTCGGTTGATCGGTAGGCTGAGCATTTGGTGACGCTCCTCGTGGAGCATCAGCCGCAGGACTCGAGGGCATAGCGGACGGACGTGAGCTGGATTGTTAGTGGTCTGACAGATTAGTCAAGTTCAAAAACTCGAAAAGACGTCGCACCAAGCCTTCCCGCAGATTTGAAAGGTGTACAGACACATAAGTACTGAGTGACTTGACATGTCAACCGTTCACCCCCTCTTCTTGGCTGATCCGCTCTGCATGTTTGCGACAGTCGAAGAAGTGGTCAAGGGTGCAGGGCATCTGCAAGAGTAGTTAGCTCCTCGTAACGAAGCGAATGACCAAGATATGACATGCAAGCATTGGCAGGGTTTTATGTCACTGTATGCAGGCCTGGTCACCTTCCTGTCGAGTTTGCCTGGTTATGGAAATCTCCTAAACCGGGATGAGTAAATGCTCTTCTTCGGCAAGGTGGCCCAATTACAAGGGAATTGCCCAATCAACAGAAAGATCAAGACGCAACAAGCCAACCAACAACCTGACCTTTGTGGACGTCTGGGACAGTTCACCTCCACAATGCCAAGATGGACATATGGACACACTGTCCAGACTTTTCTCCGTATCAAAATGATAGCCCTTGCTTGTGGATTGGATCTACAGAACTCAAGATATCCGAAGTTTCGGAAAAGAATGGGGGAATTGGTAAAATCACGTAGCGCGAGGAACACCTCACAGTGGAGGCCGGGCTCTCTCGGGCCTTACTTCTAATGTATTGCATGTTGTTGTATCATGAACCACGCACTGTTCTTGAGGCTACGGGACTAATTACGTGAAAAGAATCTACCATCGACTTCTACCAATCACTAAGAACTCATGAACACATAAAGTAAAGGCTTCTCCTCTCCATTGGCGATCTAGGCGTCATCATCCGTCTTGAAAGGCTTTCTACCATAGATGGTCCAGCTAAGAAACGCCAGTCAGCAATCAGTCGCGAAAGATTTGCAGGTGAAACTTACATTGAATGATACGCATGGATGCTGCGGTCATTGAATTCCTTGCGGTTCTGGGCCATGAGAACTTGAACTTCCTCCTTAGTCCAGCCAAGAGCCCTCGTTAGCGGTGCCATGCAAATAGCTTCCCAGCCCTCTAAGAGGTTTTCGTTGTGCCAATAGCCCAGTTCTTTGAATTTCTTGTCTTTCGGCCAAGGATTCGTTGGCCACTTGAAATGTTGCATAGTCACGTACTCAAAACCTGCTTCCATCAAGATGGGCTTCAGGGTTGGGATATACGTATACTTGCGGCCAGCCTTTGCTGTAGCCTCAATCAGGAGTTCGCCAGTTCTGACAGCAGTATGTTCCGGCTTGACAGTCCCATCGTCAGAAGTGACTGTGACAACAGGCTCAATGAGCTCAAAGTATCCACCGGGATTCAAGTTGCTGTTAGCTTTGTTAGTGTTTGGTCGCAAACAGACCTGAATTGGTGCCGAAGATGGCTAGCACTGACTCGTAGCACTTCTTGAAGTATTCACTCCAATCGGCAATTGACCCATTCATCATTCGACTATGAATATAATCGAACGGGCGCGAGTAGTTCCACGGCTCTTCAAGATCGTCTATCTCAAACTTCACGTTCGGAGGTGTACTAGGCTTGTCAGTTGCCACCTCAACTACAACCGAAGAAAGGAGCAATCTCACAACTCAGGCTGCACAGCAGATAAGTCAAACCCGCGGACCTAATAGCAGTCAGAATCGCCTCATGCCTGCTATGACAACAGATTAGACTAACCTCAGCCTCCGGGTGTTCATCGCCGAAATCCATGGCCCAAATGCCACTTCCAGTGCCAACGTCGAGGACTCTACCCACTTTGGCCCCAGGTTCGTTTGGCGGTGCAGTTGCTAGTCGATCCTCAAATGTGTGCAAGAAGAGATTATGCTGCAGATCTAGCTTAGGTTAGAAAAGAAAGTTCGAGTGCAAGGAGGTGTCGAATGCTCACCTAGTCTTTCGACTTCTTTGTCATCGTTGGGCATCATATACTCTGCGCAATCCATCAGTTGAACTCTTAGTGCAAAACATCGGTCGGCAGCTTGAACATACTGCCCTCTTTATATCCGTGATAGGTTCGTCCGTTCTCAAGTCGGTACTCCAATATCGAACTGGTCACACTGGTGCTTGAGGAAGCTACACTATGCTAATTGAGGTCAGTGAGCTGTTTTCACAGCAAATGCCGCTTTAATGCAACTCACAGGAGCGTATTCCGACGCAGAGTCATCCTGTTGGGTCTGTTAGCGAGCCGCAGGATGGAGAGAGTATGTGGATGAAACGGCCGTACGTAATCTTCGGCCGCAATGGCAACTTCATGGTCAATGGCAGTGTTGGGCTGCCCAGTCACCTGCTCAGGGGCAATCATGTTTGGCGTAGCAAAAGATTTTCCCAATCTTCCTCGAGAATTTGGTCCTTCGTGCAAAATGAGCGTTCCTTCGGAGTTTGAAAAGCAACGGAGAAAACTTGTTGACAGGTTTCGTGGGACAAGAGCGTTTATCTTCTTTCTCATCCAGCCCCTCTTCTTGGCTTTGCGCCCACTGTGCATGCTCTGCATGTTTGCAACGACCTGCAGTTTACTGGATCCTTCTTTAACGGCCATGCCTTCTCCATGAGGAAGACTCCCCTGGTATGGGAGCGAATTAGACTGTGACAGCCTGACCGAGACAAGGGCCTCGTAAGATGGCAGGCATATGTGGCACTGTTTCCGTTTGTCAGTGGCAGGTCTTGCGTTAGGACTACCTGCTAAACCGTGATCAGCAAATGCCTTTCGGGCACGAGGTTCCAGCCGCAGGTCTATGGTCCAATCGCTAAGCCACCGGGGAACCGGCAGGCAAGGCGGCTGCATGGGGTGAACAAGCATCAGAGGGGAAACGACCCAGATATTGTGGGCACGGCGACCCAGTCCACTTCGGAGCAGAGTCCGACTCCGCCGGAGCCAAGGCTGAGACGAGTGCCGGCTTCCTGCGTCGCAATACAATCATTCCGCCAATGCTAGCATTCGTTCTTTGAACCAGTCGTAATCGTCACAGAGAAGCGCCCCGAAGCTGGAATCAGTTGGAATATTGTCATCTCTGCGTGCGTAGATGGCCAAGAGGTAACTCGCCACAGCTTCCTTTTAAATGCTGAAGCAGGCTCTACGGGCCATTGCCATTTTTGAAGATTTTCAGGCGTACACTGTCTTGGCTCTTTCCAATCTCTACAGTACTGGACCAACATAGGTCACGCACACATACTGCGGGAAGGTGGAGATCGATAAGGTCGCATCTGACATGTTTGGGATGGTCATTTGCCAATCTGAATTACAGTGAGACGCTTTATTCGGGAATTTATCTCAAAACAACCAGGCAAAGCCTTTGCGATAGACCTTGGCGATGGTGCCCCTCTTCCCCGCCGACGCCTCTTTCTCTTTCCGCACTGCCTCGACTGCTGCCCTTTCTTCCGCGACTGTTTCCTCGGGGACCCCGGTTACCAGATCCGCAGTTTTGGCTCGAACACGGTGCGATTTCTTGATGATCTTGTAGCCGAAGATGCAAAAAAGATAGACGGGGATACCAATGTACTGCACGATGAAACTCTTGTAATCAAACGTGCCAACAAACACCTCGATGCCTTTCGTGAGGGTGAGGATGATCAAAAAACCGAGAGCGATGTATGACCCCCACGTACCGAAAGGAGCACGGTATGGGATGTAGGCGGGATCGATTTGTTGGGCCTCGCGCGCCCGACAGAAAAAGATATGTGAGATAAGGATGGAAATCCAGGTGAGTAGCCCTAGCTTAGTTAATATTCTTGCAGTCAAACAATATGTTGCAGTGCTCACCAAACACTGTGACGATGCTCGTAAGATTGTTGAACACCGTTGCAGCACTCGAGCTGACAGACATGTACGCCAGTCCACAGAATGTGCCGCAAAGAGCCAGAGATACGAAAGGAACGCCAGATTTCGTCGTGCGAGTGAAGATATGAGGTGCCTTTCCATCAATTGCAATGCCATACAGCGTCCGAGACGAGATGTAGATGTCGGAGTTGGCAGCTGAAAAGACGAAGACCACCAGGCAACCATTAATGACATGGTCAAGGCCTTTGATCTTCGCGATCTTGATGGCCACGACAAACGGAGATGCAGCGGCACTAGTCTTCGCACCGGTAGCAAAGGCGAGGTCTTTGCTGTTGTAGGGAACAACCAGTCCTAACAGGAAGACCGAAATCACATAGAAGAAGACGATGCGGAGGAAGGTAAGGCGGATGGCTTTCGGCATGCTCAGTCGCGGATTCTTGGCCTCGCCAACGGTGACACCCACAAGCTCGGTACCAGAGAAGGCGTACACAGCTGCAACCATAGCGCTCCACACACCAAGCAGCCGGCCCTTGTCACCATCGACCTTGTATTCCGCAAAGGCTCCCGGATTGGACCAGTACCTGAACCCAGGGCGATCTCCGGTCGGGCCGCCGCCAACTGCAAGAACAAAGAGCAGGAGAATGACACCGAACATTATCAGCACCTTCAAAGACGACAACCAAAATTCGAACTCGCCGAAAGCCTTGACGCTGATGCTGTTGATAGCGAGGATGAGGACGAGGGCGATGGTAATGAAGACCGCCGGGCTAACGCGGTCGCCAACCCAAAACTTCATGATGAGGGCGAATGCGGAGAGTTGGTTCGGAGTCGCAAGGAGGTACTTGAAGAAGTAGGAGTAACCGGTGGCGAAGCCCAGCGCAGGGTCGACGAAGCGGGTTGCATAACCACCGAAGCCATGGGATAGCGGCATGTAGGATATGATCTCGCCGAGTGCTGCCATGACGAGGAAGACTATGCAGCCGACGATGGAATAGTCTATGAGTATTCCAGCAGGGCCTGTCTTGACGAGGGCAGAGCCACTGGGTAAGTGTTATCAAGAGTCGGGAATCTCTAGCTGACAAGAGGTTCAGGATGAGACTCACGTTCCTATAAGTAAACCTGTTCCAAGCGCGCCGCCCAAAGCAATCATGGTGACATGACGAGTCTCGAGGCGTTTATGTAGGTCATGGCCTGGTTGGTTTGCCGGATCCTGCACCTCGCCAACCTTTGCGCTTTGTTGGCGAGACAAGGCCTCCATAGCTGCGGGCTCCAGTTTCTCTTGGCCCATGATTCGATTTTGTCGCCAATTTTGAAGTAAAAACAGTACCGAGCTGATGGAAGGTGGGAAGACTGAGGCTGGTGGCTTCTCGTGCAATTGAGTTGTACTTCAGGACGAAGGCTGGGACGTAGCTCTAGCCTTTGGGGCCCTATAGGCTAAACCATTGAATTGGGACATTAGGAGTTATACCAAATTCATGGACCTTCGTAGCTTCTCTTAGCTAGTCTTTGACATTCCAACCTTGGTCATTATCTCAACCCCGTGGGTCCGGGCTAATGGTTCGGTAGTGGGTCCCGAAGCTTGGAGAACGCGGGGAGAGCCCTCGGGTCGCCGTCCCGCGCTTGCGCTTGTGCCAGATAACCCACTGACTCGGCCAAGCCCCTATCTGAAGCTGATCTGATACTAGTCGTGGATGTACTGCTTTAGTTGATAACGGGATGTCTTCTGACACGAAATGGTCAGGTTGCGTCGAAGGTGCCCCAACCTAGTAAGAAGTTACTGCCATGGACTCCACCAGAAGTCGCGTCCTCTTGAAACTTCCATGATATCTCCGCAAAGTCCAGTTGTTCTAACCTTGTCTCAGAAGCCTGTTTGCTATTAAATAATGGCGCATTCGTCATTTGACATCAGCTGTGGTTCCGTTGAGCTAACAGATTTCGGGATGAATCATCCGAGGGCATGTTTGAGAGCCTATCATAGAAGGCCCACGCCGAAGTCGAACTCTTGCGTAATCGTATCTGTCCATAGCCAGCTTCCCGCAAGCTGATCGTCGCCAAACATAGACATGTTTGGTTCCCAGTCTAACAGTCCCGCAATGGACAACATCTGCTCGGATGCCAGACCATTGGCCGTGCTGCCGGTGGCTGGATCACGGTCCTGGAGAAGCCCATCATCCGAACCTCCGCCCGAGTTCATCATCAAATGTCCCTCATTTCTTTCGGATGCTGCTACCGGCCTTTCAAACCGCGACTGTATCAAACGAAGTATCTCTTGCAGCTTTTCTAGCTCCTCTCTCCGGAATCGAGCAACAACGTTGCCACGAGCAATCATCGTGTCCAGGATTTCGAAGGCATCCTTCAAATGGTTGTCCTCTCGGTCGGGAAGGCCTGGAATGGAAGTCATGAGCGTGAGTACAAACGCAGATGAGAAAGTCTGTTCCAGGTCGAATGGCAAAAATGTTTCTACAGATAGTCAGATTACTGACAGAAAGACTGGTGATGGATTGAAGGCCACCTACCGAGAAGATGCTGAGTTTTCAACGCTGACAGTATGCGAAGAGACTTGGTCGCTGAATCGGAAGATGTCTTGAGAAGCGCCTTGATCGGACTTGCAAGATTTCGTTGGGAATGATCCTTTCTTGCTAGCACGTCTTGTAGTAGACACATCAAAAGAGGTCGTGTTGCGAGGACCACACACTATGGATGTCAGATGAATTGAAATAGATACTGGACGGTGATAACGAAATACCTGATGGTAACACAGGTTCAGGGTCGCGGAGACTCGCGATGCAGGCTCCGAGTTGTTTAATTTAAACTCAAATCCTGCTGTGAGTTGTGGAGCGAGTCTCGCCATGTCTCTGAGAACTTCTTGGACATTTTTCAGGAATGAAGGGTCGAGCTTGCCGTCGACCCCGTAGACGGCTATAAGACTTTCAGTTGCGTTCAAGCTGAATATCTGTGGAAGAGGCCTTACTTTTTAAAACCTTGGCATGGAGCTTCGAAAGAAGCACATGAAGACTCAAAGCCTTGTACTTCTGTACAGCCGGGTCTGCCCGAGGTAGATGGACGGTGATATCGCTGTCCTGGATGGAGTTCGGGGCGCCCATCAATGATGACAGCTTTCGATCCAAAATGTAAATGGTCCACCAGATGCACCGCAACCTATTGGCCTCCGTGTCAGTAAGGAGGCCTTGAAGAGGCTTACGATGCAGTCCCTGTGTCATGGCGATGCGAAAAGCCTGGCCAATCTGCCTTTATCGTAAGCAAGGACATTGGTCAGATATAGGTGCTTAACTCACATAGGTGTAAGCACTGTTGCGATGATCAACGGACTGTAAATATAGCGCCAGACAGCATAGTATCTCTACGGACAAGACCGGATCTTGATAGAGACCGTTGGCATCGGGTAGAAGCTCAAGGGCTCTGGTGACGAGACTGCTACCTGGAGGACTTTGATCTGGCGTCCCCGGCACAAGTAAAGCTTTGCCGAAAGCCATTATGAGAAGAAACTGCATGTACCATAGTCGATCATTTGCCTTGGGCTCTGTATTGGGACCTTTCCGATAAAAGTCATATAATCCATGCATAAAAGAGTCTTCATCAAACAGATGGTACGTCTGGCCAAGGTGAAACTTGACAGTATTTGTGAGGTAAAGGGCGTAGTCGAGAGACGGAATGTCAACTGTAGGCCGTGGGATGACTTCTCGGGAGGATGGCCAGTCTAGCCTGAAGGCCTGCGCATCAACATTTAATGGAAGCTCTGGTGACTCATGCTGGCCAAGATACCCCTGGATCATGCTCAGAACCTGTCGACTGTACGCCCAAGTTGACGAAGGGCCAAGCCATCCTGAAGCAAGTTAGTCATTCGTTTCCAAAAAGTGTTCTTTGTAAACTCACGCCTTCTCCCGTTCGAATCTGTTAAGAACCTGGATGGACCACTTGCAAGGGGATTTCGCATAACAGGAAAACTTCCATGACGCCGCTCATCGAGGTCGCCACCGCCCACGACAGTCGTGCCATCATCCACCACGAACACTTCGTGCGTCGATGCTCGACCATGTGCCCCAAAATCTCCTGCTGGAGTAGGGCTTCGTTGTGTATCTAGCATGCCTCATTAGCTTCAAATAACATGGACCTAGTGGCCATACTCACCGCGACGTCCGTCTTCGTCCACGGGAGAAGTTGATCGATTTACCCGAGATCGCTTGGATATTGGCGAAGCCTGAAGATTATCATCGATGCCATACCCGGACTTGCGTTTGAGTTCATTTAGAAACCTTCGATTCCGGTTAGAGGGGATCACGGGCAGGGGACGGTAGCCGCCTACCTCTCAGATACCACCACTTTTCTGTCTTCCCTATCGAAAACACACTCGGTTGCGCGACGGATGCAGTTTGTGCAAGGCTCCGAGCCTGAGCACTTGACCTTTCTTTCACGACACCGAAGGCAGCTTGGTTACTTCAGCCTGAGATTCCAAGGAGCGTGCGCGTGGCACGACATCCAGCAAGGGGACTTACGCGTTGCTTGACCGTTTGCCCCGCGCACTTGCGTTTCCATGATCGGCGTCCTTTTCCGCCGAATTAATGGGACTTCCTCCTTCGCCAGTCATGATGACGAGTTCAGCGGAGATACCATGAATCTCTACTCATACGGGTTTTCACATGGTGAAGTGCGGCTATCAACTGGCAGCATGATGCAGCGCAAGGAGTGAAAGGCGTCGGTGAGATTGCGACCGTGTGCGCTATCAGAAACTGATCATCCGCTAAATGTTCATGAGCCACACCTGTTGTGGCTCACCCCAGTTCCATTTTGCATCTGAACTAGCGCACCCTTGTACTAAGAGAACAAGTCTAAAGTCATTTTCTACCGATACCGCTGTTCAGTGCACCTAGCCTAGGATTTCAATCCGCACATCGTCCTCTTGCATTCAACTCTGAACAGGTCATCTCAAGGATCTTTCAGACGTAGTCAGTCATCGCAAGTATATTCGTGTGTGTAAGCTACTTCATGGCTCTCAAAAGGCAGTACCAAACGGTACCACCTATCAGTTGATGATGGGGCACCCAATGATTACGGGGTTTAGGCCTGTCGGGAGGCTCGGTCTGCTGTGCCGAAAAAGAAGCCAGGCTTTTCGCAACTTCGGCCCCTCATCCCGCACGCCTGGGTTCGCTCCGCGGGACGGGTTTGCTTCCCGAATGAGAGCTAGTTGGGAACACTTCGGACTGGTAACAGTCCTCGAATTCCGGCTCTCGGCTTCAACCACTACGCACTTTCGTGCCCGCTTGGGAGACGACTGGTCTGCTCTGAGGGCCGAACGTATTGCAACGCAACGTCATCTTAGCCGGAATGGATAGCACATCAAACTGTGTTTAGTATTTGTGTCAACTTATTGTGTACGAGGAAGATAAAATTATGTACAGACTGCATGCAAGTCCACTTTGGGCTTATTGGATTGTCACCAGAACCGATGCGCAGACCTGTGATGACAAATGCGAGTCTTGCCGCTCAGCAGTTGCCAGAAGCCTTGAACTGCGCCTTCTCAGTGGTGCCTACGTTGTTGATCACAACTTGCTTCCCGTTGCTACAAGTGACACGGACGCTGACAGTGTCAACGTTGAAGCCATCACCGCTGCTTTTCTGCCAGTAGTTGTAGTCTTGGCGAACGGTACTCTGCCAGGTCTTGCCGCCGTCGGCACTGACTTCGAACTTGGTGACGGGATAGTTGTGGTTCATGACTTGCATGGAGAACCTGCATCGCGTGTGAGGGTTGATTGACAGATGGGCAGAAAGATAAACAAAGAGGAACGTACCACCACTTAGAAGTGCCCTCCTTATTGCGGACAACCATGGGCGTGGTGATCCCGCACGGGACTTGTTCCCACCACACTTTAATCTCACCCTTGTTGGGGTCGTCAAGCTTGGCAAACGCATCGGGGAAGAGATCAAGCTGCCCGGCTCCACAGCCTTGAGGGCACTTGTCGACGACCTGGATCCCTGTCAGTTGAATTCAACGAATGACCGCATTTGGTGAACTCACCATCACCTTGATGGTATTTCCCTTGGGGCCCTTGACGTTAAGGCAAGTGCCGCAGTTGCCGTTGTAGTTGGTGTACGATAGAGCAGTACCAAGCACGCTGGAGGGAAGAGTGTAGCCAGAGAATAGGCAATTTCCTCCATTCAAGTTTCCACCGTACCAAGTGGCAACGGCACTAGTTGCAGCTGCGTTCGTGCACTGGATCATGACGGCAAGGGCCGCACCGACGGAAAGAAGACTGTGCATTTTGGTCATTTGGTATAGAGTGTAGAAAAGGATAATCCTATTGATTGATCATGGAGAATCTGATGAAAAGCGAAGTAATCAGCTTCCCATAGTCCAGCAGCCAGGTTCTTTTTATATGGAAATTTGGGTATTAGGGTCCTGCTTGTGATGACAGTAAGAAACCCAAATCGAGAAGGTCACTGAGGGTCACAAGGGATGCGAGGGTGAAGGCTGGCCACGGACGATGATCCCACAGGAGAAGACATGTTCAAATCCTTCAATCTATCCGCCTTACCCCTCGGCATATTTGGGTGTCGTCTTCTAAGAGGTCGAGGGTCTAGTGTCAATCAGAAACCCGCTACTCCCACTCGGTATCCCTCCTGACAACCTTGGTGAGACTCCATGTCGCAAATCTGCAGTCTAATTTGCCGGAGTTAAGCCAAGAACGCGGAGTCTGTTAGAATAATGCCACACTCACCGCCCAGCATGGATGCAGCAGAATCCAGCTAATGAGAGGGCAGAGATCTCTCTAGCTCTTAACGCTATATTACTACCCTCACTACTATATCTATAACTTCAATATATAATATATTTTCACCTATAGTTTATAACCCCTTATATTAACTAGTTAAAAGGTATTACTAATACCTATACTAATATTAATTAGTAGTTAACTTTTATAAGTTATTATAATATTATAGATTAGTAAAGGACTAGAAGAGATAACTCCTTAAGACTACTATATCACTATAAGCTATAATAACTAGTTTTCTTAAGAAGTTATACTAAAAGAAGTAAAATAATAACTACTATATATTATTAAGTAAAATAACTATAAGAACTAATTATACCTACTCTAAATCTCTAGTTTAACGTTATACTAGTAGTAACTTATTATAAGAGTATCTATTATATATTAAGAAACTATAAATATTTAATATATACTAAAATAATAAGTACTTAAATTATTACTTAGATTAATAACTATAAGACCTACTAAAGAAACTATAATTATAGTATACTTAATAGTATTATCTATATTACTTATTTCTTATAAAGTATTTAGTAGTAACTAGCTACTTTCTATACTTTTAACTGCCCTACTTAGTTTTATAATAACTTAAGCTACTTTATAAGCTATATATAGGCGTAAGAATCTACTTTAAATAGTACTAACGTCTTAAGTATATAAAACGCTTTAAACTATAGCTAGAAGTACTAAAAACTATAAATTACTCCTACTATATATTACTATAAGGAGAACTAGCTAAGAAGCTAAGTATTAGTAAGGATAACTAAGGTAGATAAGTATAACTTTACTTATAACCTATAAAGAACTTACTAATACTACTTAGTACCCCCTTAAGTATATTCACTCTATATACTAGAATAGAGATACTAAATAGTAATTAAATAGAAACTATAACTATATTAAAACGCTTAAGTATTATATTACCTACTATAAAGTTAAGTATAAAGTTAAAGGATTAGCCTTAATAATATTATTACTACAATTATAATTACTATTAGTATTTAGTGTTATAGTCTAAACTACTTTAATATTAGCTAAGAAGCTTAACTTATAGCTAAGTAATAACTATAAAGCAGCTTTAAGAAAGGGAAATATAACTATAATAAAAATTCTTTTAGTATTATTACTTCATAAGATTCTAAGTAATTAAAGCTTATTACTAGCGTTAACGCTATATTAACTAAGAATATAGAAAGGAAGGGCTATTACTATAGTAATAATAGCTTATTAAGCTATAACTATAATAGTATATATTACTAATAAAATAGTATTAACTTATTACTAAGTGTGAGAAATATATTTCCTATTATACTAAGGAAGTTAATAATTTATAGCTAGGATAGCGTTTTATACCTACTACTATAAAGTATAAGTTAATAATAATAGTATAACGTAAATATTAGGTTAGAAGGTATATAAAAACCCCTCTTTATATAGTAACTAAAGCTTACTAACTAATACTACTAAAGATTAGAGTAACTACTTAGCTATATAAGTTTAAGGTATAGTAACTAAAGAGCGTAACCTTAGATATATATAATAGCTTAAAAATTATAGGATTTTAACTTACTAATATTTATTACCTCTATCTCTTAGGTATTATTAAAATAATATGCTATAATAGTATATAAGAATAACCTCTAATAAAGTTATACTTTAAGGAAAATAATATAAGGGTAGCTATATAATAACCTTATTCCCTAAGGTGTTATTAAGAAGATTTTAGTAGCTTAAGGATAGTATTTATTTGCTACTGAAGAAATAACTAGGAGTACCTAAAAGGCTTTATTTTATAACTAAGAATAAGGCTATTATACGCCTCTTAAAGTGATTATACCTAGCACTATATAGTTAAGATCTAAAACTAGAGTAAATAGGATTTTTACTATCTCTCTATCTTTTACTACCTTTTACTATATATTCTATTAAGTTTATAACTAATTATATTTACTAAGTTTATAGTAATAATATTAGATAAACCTTAAGTAATATAAGTAGTATATAGATTATTAAGTAATAACTAGGGCTGAGATTAATAATTAAAGTCTTCTTTAGAAGGTACTATTACTAAAGATCTTAAGATTTAATAGTCTATCTAATTTATACCTTAATAAATATAACTACTATATAGGTTAGAATATATAATTAACTAAGATTATAAGGAAATATATATATAAGAGCTGCTTATTACTATTACTAATAAGCACTTACTAAATATATTAAAGAAAGAGACTACTAGAGGTTAACTTATAATTAATAAAAAATAAGTATATTAATATACTAAGAATATATACTTATACTAACTAAGATAAGTATATAGGAATATAGCTAGAGCTAGATTTATTAGAATATAGCTAGAGCTAGCTTTATTAGCTTATTAGATCCTTACTAAAGGATTATACCCCCTTCTTATACTTAGATCTAAGACCTTACTAAGTAAAAACTCTAATTAAATAGCGTAAAGTAACTAGTAGTAAATTAGTTAATAGATATATATATCTTAGTAGCTTTAGCTCTTAGGAAATACTATATAACTAAGCGTAGTTAGTCTAAACGCCTAGTTAATAAGATTAGAGTTAATATAATAGTAAGTATAAATATAGTAATAATAGAGCTACTAAATAACGCTATACCTACCTAATGTTATAGTTAGCTATCTAATAGTAAGGTCTACTAATAGAAGCTAGGGATTAATATATAGTAATAGTACACTAGGTTATAGTCTTAGTTATAGGTTATAGGCTATAGTAGATTAAGTCTTTAGAGGCTAAAGTAATTAATCCTAGACTTAATAAGTAATTCGTAGTAAAAGTAAGCTAAGAGTATCCTAAGGATAAATACTAAGTTAATTACTAAAGAGCTATAGAAGTCTAACTATAAGCTAAGCTTAAGGTTATATATATAAGTCCTAACTTTAAATATATTCCTTAATACCTTAGGTTAATCTAGATTATTCTAATCTAAAATAATTATTTAGCCCCTAAGTTATATTAGATTATATTAATCTAATATAATCGCTATTTTATTATTATATAACTTAGGCTATAGTTCTTCTATTACTAAGTAAGTCCCTATTATTCTCATAATCCTATAGTATAAATATCTTATTTTAGCTACCTAACACCTAAGTAAGTTAGTTATCTATTATTCCTATATAATAGGTTATAATATTAAGTCCCCTCTCTAAAGGTTTTATCCTTAAGACCTAATATAAATAGGTTATAAGTCTTAAGTTAAAGTCTTATTAATTTTTACTTCCTAATTTACTTATAATGCTAACACTATATTAGGTTATATTTAGAAATCAGATTCACATAAGACTTATTATTCTTAGATTTAATATAATTATAAAGCTCTTAATACTTTAGTTAATCACTAAAGTTATAACGCTATACCTTATTCTCCTTATTTTCAATATAACTAAGTATATAAAATAGATCTTACTAACTTAAAATATTATAGTAAATATATAAAGTAAGGTTTCTTAAATTATAATAGTAGTAATATAGTAAACGCTTATAAATATTCTCTAGTATATTAATATCCTTCTAATATTACTAACTTACTTTAGTAATAAATTATTATTTTAATAAGTAAAAGAAAGTAGAGTAAGAGGAAGAAAAAACTGAAGAAGTATTAGAAGTATTATAAACTTAGCTTACTACTACTCTAAGTTATTTATCCTATCTTTAGAAATATAAAAAGTTCTTAAAAAAGTATAAGTTAGATTTAATTTATTAAGGAATATAATCTATAGATAAATAGGAGGCTAAGGAGTATACTTTAGAAGCTTAAGAGTCCTAAGTAATAGAGGATTTATCGCTATAGGGGGCTTAGAATAAGTTAGACTAGCCTTCTCTAAGTATAAGTTTTATAAACTTAGGTATTCCTCTAACTATAGGTTCTTCTGAGGTTCCCTAATTATTTTCTAATATTCCTAGGCAAATAAATAGTTTTCCTTATTATAGTTAGTCTACTTCTATTAGTAATCTAATATATCTATATAAGTATTAGATTTATTAGTAGCTATAAGTAATTTCCGAACTAATAAGTACTACTAATATTAGTATAATTTCCTATTCTTAATATTATTACTAATATATAATAAGTTTATCTATTATATTAACAAGGTTTCTTATTAGTTCCTAAGTATTATCTTTATATCTATATCTTTTCTACTTAATAAAGTATTAATATCCTTTTAGTTCTTTAAAGTAGTTAATAATCTATTTAACCTCATACTCTAGTTCATTATCTTCTATAATAATAATATCATTAGTCTATAATCCTTATAGTATTAGTTTAAGAAGTAAAACATAAAATACTAGATAATACTTTATAGTTTTAAAAAGTTTAAGTTTATAATTAACTAGTAAAATTACTTATAAGATTCTAAAAAGTCTAAGTTTTTTATAGTTAAGTTTATTATTTAGTCGTTTTATTTTAATATTTTACTATATAAAGTAGGCGCTATCTCCCTCTCTTAAAGTTAATCCCTTAATCCTTCGTTTATTACTAAATTTAGTTATTCTTTATTATATAAATTTAAGTTCTTTATATATACTATCTTAAATATCCTTAATTTATTATACTATAGCGATAGCTTTAACTATATTTAAGCTTAGTTAAGGTTCTCTATATATAATTAGTTTAAATCTATAGTTAAAATAGAAAGGGGATTCCTTAATACTTTCTCTAATTACGCTATTATAGGTAAACTAAGCTATTAGTAGTAGCACTACCTAGTTATCTTAATTATAATTAACATAAGTATAAAAGTAAGTTTTAAAGATTTAATTAATTTATTCTATTTATCTATCTATCTATAAGTAAAACGTAGTAAATATTAATTACTTAATACTAAGTTATAATATAATTAATTTCTAAAAGTTAGAAGTAAAGATTTTATCTCTATTTAATATAATCTCCTTAGGTGTTCTATAATTAGTAATAATATATTTAAGAAATATATAAGTATATTCTTTAGTATTACTTACTTCTTTATATAAAATAAAGTAAGTATACTTCATAAGTTAGTCTATAATAATAAGAACGCTATTATAGTATACTCCTATAAGAGGTTTTTAAAACTTTAATAGTTTAATAATAAAGTTAAGAGATATAGATTACTAAGTAGTTTATAGTATAAGTAAAAGTTATAGTATCTTATAAAGTTAATATTAAGTAGGTTTACTTTTAAAGTAGGCTTTATAATCCTTAATTACTTTTACTATATATTCTCTAGTAACCTTTTCTCTATACTATTATTATAGTTATTTTTAGGTTTTTATAATTCCTTAGTAACTATATATA
>JAKMXC010000587.1:0-36886 GCA_025328345.1 Colletotrichum sp. SAR11_59 | reverse complement strand
CTCCCACCTCGACGACACCGCCCCGGACAACAACATCTCGACCCTCGCCTCCCACTTCAGCGTCACCTGGCGTCTCGCCCGCGCCTACGCCGCCTCCCGCGTGTCCCCCGACGCCCCGCCGCCCTGGGACTCCCGCTCCGACTACTCCACCGTCATGCAGTCCCACCACGACATCGACTGCCGCGCGTCCGCCAAGTACCGCTTCGCGTGCAACCGCATCGGCGACTACGCCCCGGAGGCGATCCAGGCGCAGCGCCACTGGTGGATGCCCTTCCTCTTCATCCAGTTCGTGCACGAGACCATCCCCTGCCTGCTCAACCACCCCTTCCTGCTGTCCATGCGCCTGCGCAGCTTCCGGCAGACGATCCCCGTGTACTTCATGCAGCAGTCCTTCGAGGCGATCAACCGCAACGCCGGGTGGGTGATTTACTTTGTGGATGTGCTGGAGAAGAAGGGCGTGCAGGTGTCAAATCCCGTGCTGGCGCACTGCGTGGTGATTGTGGCGACGATCCATCTGCAGCATAGCTTTGTGCAGGATGATCTGCTGAGGGGGAAGGCCCAGACGGGGTTTGAGAAGTGTATGAGGTTTTTGAGGAGGATGGGCGCTGTGTGGCCTTGTGTTGCCAACATGGTGGGTGAGCTGATGTTGTGGAAAGAGTGCAAGCTGACGTGGAGTAGGCCAACAACCTCAGAAGACTTCAGGATAGCATCGTCTTGAGACCATCGCCCGCTCAGCAAGACGGAACCTCCCAGAGCCGGTCCTTCTCTATCAATAGCCAGCTTCTATGGGACCTGCTCATCTACGACAAGGCAGTCCGACCCGACGCGGGTTGGGACCAGTCCATGTTTGGGCCAACGCTCAAGGCCGACGTTGCAGAGCTGTCCGCCGAGGACCGGGCTGCCGAGTTTGACCTCGTGGGGTCGGCGGGCATATCAGGACACAAGGCCATGCCGAACGAAGCGGCCGTGTGGCCTCCCAACGAAGATGCGCCGCCCGTGGATCTGCCGCAGAACGCGAGTCTGGATGCGCAGGTGGGTGACTTGGCGGGCGGGCCGTCATTCGAGGACATTTTCTTTGAAGGGGTGGGGCCGTTTGGAGACCAGGCGAATAGGTTCTTTGATGGGAATGATTACGGGCGGGCGATTGACGATTGGTTGAACTTAGGGACATAGCTAGGCAAAATCATTCTTGGTATACGCAGATTATTAACAATTTTGAAGTTCAATAACAAATATGCCACATGAGTTCAATCACCAAGCCAACCCTTCTATTCGCTCAGGACTGGCAATACAATCAAGCCCCTTGCAAAAAGACACATCCTCGTCCGTCTTCTTCGAGACCTCATGCCGAGGCGTGGCGGGCCATATCTCACCGCCCTCATTCACCTCCTTTTGCCTATGACTAACGACGAGATCTCGGGTAACCTGCTGGAAGAACAGCGGTCCCTTCTCCACCCTCGGGTGAAGCTCCCCATTCACAAAGATGCCTGCGTTCAGGTTCCTCTGCGCGCCGTTGCAAAGATCCTTGTCCTCGCGAAGCACCTGCTTGAAGAACTCGGAGATGCTGGTGAACTCTTCCTCCGTCGAGTTCTTGTTGCGGTACACCTCGTACTCCATCTTCGTCTGGGCGGCGGAGACGGGGACGCAGCGCATAATATACATGAAATCTGGTCTGGTGTACGAAGGTGATGGTGTCAGTGTTGGAGTGTCAGTGATTGGGGATGTACGAGCTTACGTGACAGTCATGGACGCGTTGGGGTAGTAGAAGGTGCTGTAGATGCCCAAGCCCTGAACATCCGGCTTGTCCACGTTCCAGTGCTGGATCCAGTTGCCCCTCGTCTCGACCCAGTACTTGGTCAGGTCTGTGGTGCTAGCAACGGCGGGATGTCCTGTTGGACAGTGGTAGCACTGCAGACTTCTTGTCAGACCGGTCTATGGCGTCGTTGTGCAGAAACACACATACCTCATTGTAATTGTCGGCCAAAGTCTTCCAGTTGTAATCACCAAGCATCTCCCACGCATGATCAAACACGTAGTCATCCATCTTGAAGTTCTGCAGCCGCGGCTGTTCATCAACCTGCGTAAAGAACTCTGCCCACGAGACACCAGGCTTCTCCGACGCATCCAGGCTAACCCAGACGAAGCCAAGCTGGTCTACGTGGACGTGGACCTTGAACAGACTGTTCTGCGTCTTATCGAAGGACGGAAGCTCTTGGTACTTGGGCGCCTTGGCCAACTTGCCGTCGAACCCGTACGACCAAGCTTAAATCATCTCGTATTAGCACACAATTCAGACCCCGTGTTTGACGAGCTGTACATACCATGATACTTGCACGCAAGCACACTCATATGCCCGCTGTCCGTCTCCACAAGCGGATATGCACGGTGCCGACAGACGTTGTGATGCCCCCGGATCTCGCCCTTGCGGCCCTTGACGAGGAAGAAGTTGAACCCCGCCTCTGTGATTTGCACAAAGTCACCGGCCTCGACGAAGCGCGCCTTATGGGAGACGAACAGCCACCGCTTCGAGAAGATGGCGCGGCGCTCTAGCTCGTACATGCCCGGCGAGCGGTACCATGATGCGGGGAGGGCTCGGACGGACTGGGGCTCTGAGGGAGTTGAGGAGGGGGTGTCGGTGGACTTTCCCAGACCGAGCCAGTTCATCTTGATGCTGTTCGATTTGGTCAAAGACTAAGACGAATGTTCACGAGGAGAGCAAGGATTGAGCAATAGATGGAGCCGATTACGCGATGAGATCAGTGTATGTTTCTATGGGCCAAGCTAGTAAAGTATCCTAAACAACATCTTCTTGCGAATCTCGCTATATACCAGTCCTGCAAGCTAACAGGCCTCGAGATAAGGAGCTCGAGGTGGTCTCGGCGTGCATGCCGGATCCCTGCCGGGAGGGGTGGCCCGTCCGCAGGCCCCGTAAGTGGGTACGGACCGTGTTCCGTGCCCACTTTGACGCCAGCGACAGTCCGCCCTCGATATCGACGAGAAACCGATTGGACAATGCAGTAACACGACCCCGAAGTCGGTGGACATGTCGATCTTGGAATTCTCGTGATTTCCACGACGGGGCAAAAACAGCTGATGTGTGACGTTGACCGCCTACTCACGGACCTCAGCTGCATCAATATCAGCGAGACTTCGTTGTCTCTGCGCTTCTCTCCCTCACGCCTACACTACATCATCGTCTCTCACTCTCCGTCGCCTCACTGAACCGCCAGACGAGCGCTACATCCAGCCAAAATGCCCTCCAAACGGACCCCCAAAGACGCGCCCATCGTCATCGTCGGCGCCGGCGTCTTCGGCCTCTCCACGGCCCTCGAGCTCCGAAAGCGCGGCTACCTCCACATCACCGTCCTCGACCGCTTCCTGCCGCCCGTCCCCGACGGCAGCAGCGTCGACATCTCGCGCATCATCCGCGTCGACTACGCCGACCCCGTCTACTCCCAGATGGCCCGCGAGGCGTACGCGGGCTGGAACGCGCAGTACTCGGACCACTACCACGAGTCCGGGTTCGTGATGCTCGCGGACCGCAAAGGCAACGGGTGGCTGGACGCGTCGCGCGAGGTCGCGGCGAAGAGCGGCGTGGAGCTGACCAACTACGCGGACGCGAACGATGTGCTGAAGGACTATCCGAGTGCGAAGGCAGATTTTGAGGGGCTGCAGGCGTGTATTAACCGCCGTGGCGGGTGGGCTGACGCGAAGGGGGCCATTGCGCAGTTGGCGGGGGAGTGTAGCCAACTTGGGGTGCAGTTCGTCGCGGGAGCACGGGGGACGGTGAAGTCGCTCAAAGTTGAGCAGGGGAGGGTTGTCGGGGTGAATGTTCTTGAGGGTCCACCGGTTCTCGGGGAGAAGGTTATCTTGGCGACGGGAGCGTGGACGAACCGGATTATTCCCATTTCTCATGCCAGCTCTGCGTCTGGACAGCCTGTTGGGTTCATCCAGCTTACGGAGGAAGAGGCTGAGAGGTTGAAGGATATGCCTGTCATGATCAATTTTGAGTCTGGCGTCTTCATTTTCCCGCCTACGAAGGGGAAGAACCCCATCCTGAAGCTCGCCCGTCATGGGTACGGGTATGCTACTGAGGTTTCCGTTGGCGATGAAGGTTCTCAGAGGGTCATCTCTACGCCGAAGAGAGATGGCAGTAATGCGGCGACGGGATATCTCCCCGATGACGCGGATGAAGGTCTGAGGGAAGGTGTGAAGCAGCTGTTGCCCGAGTTTGCGTCGCGGCCTTGGGTCAACCGGCGCTTGTGCTGGTACTCTGACACTCCCGAGGGAGATTTCATCATGGATTATCACCCGTCTATTGAAGGAGTCTTCTTCGCTACCGGAGGAGCGGGACAGTAAGTAATCCCACATCATGCAATCAATGACAATGGCTGACCAGATGCCATGATCAGCGCTTTCAAGTTCTTGCCTGTCTTGGGCAAGTACATTTCGGACTGCTTTGAGGAGAAGGCACCACAAGAGCTTCGACACAAGTGGAGGTTGCGCGCGTCTGAAGGGCATGATGAGTTGAAGTTGGGAGATGGCAGTCGGGGCGGTCCGCCTTTGCGGAAGTTGACGCCCGTTGAGCAGTCCAAGCTGTAACTTTGGCTCTATATAGACATAGATTTTGCGGTTCATGATGACCGCCCACCCTAAGACAAGTCGAATGACTTTCCAAAAGCAGCTAGGAACACGTGACCCTCTTGGTATCCAGGGCGCTCCGTTGAAAAGGATCCAGTCAGCCCCCAGAATAATGAGCTTATCATGTGAGGAGACTAAGACGTCTTGACGCTGCTATGCGCCGATGGTGTCAAAGCATCGATATCGGCGATGGGGCGAGGAGGTCCGGTTGACTAGGGCTTATCGAACGGCCGGGGTCCACCCGGCCCGCCTCCGGCCTGTGCCGCCCCGTCCCCACTTACGGGAGATAAGTCCTGTCCACTCGGAGTGCTGCAATCAAGAGTAAGATAAGAGAACAAAGTTGAGAATGCCATGCATGTGAGTGATAGACGATAGACGATAGAAACCGAGCCAAGTCGTTCTCAATCCGATGACCATAGGGAGCAGACCAAATTCAAAGCCTCATCAGAAAAGCAGAGACTTCTCAGCCGCAGTCAAATCCCCACGGAAGCCAAACACCTAGACATCATGAACGGTAACACCCAACATGGAGGCACATCTCATGGTCCGCCGCAAGAGCGCAGGAAAGTCCCGTATCGGCGCATACGTGCCGTGATCATTGGCGCGGGGTAAGTTCTGCTAATAATGCTGGGGTCACGTCATGATGTAACTGACACCGTCTAAATAAGAGTGTCAGGGATTTTGATGGGTAATGCATTCTTCAGAAAAGTCCTTCCGGTAGACTAACATTATGGGACGTTAGCCTACAAGTTGAGAAAGTACCTTGGAGAATACGTTGATTTTCACATCCTGGAAAAGTCCCCAAAACTGGGGGGGACTTGGTTCGAAAACAGGTATCCAGGTAAGCCATTGTTCATCCTTCCCTAGGCTCTTCGTCTGACTCTTCATCGACAAGGATGCGCGTGTGATGTTCCCAGCCATTGCTATCAGTACAGCTTTGCTCCCAATCCCGACTGGTCAAAATTGTAAGATGAATCTAACCAACAGTGGGTGGAATCATGCTGACAAAATATCTGTATAGTTACGCATCTTCCCAAGAGATCAAAGCTTACCTCGATGGAGTCGCTAAGCATTTTGACCTAAAGAGATTCATCAAGTTCAACACCAAGGTCACCAACGCTCAGTGGTCAGAAGCCAGCAGCACATGGACTGTCGAAGTTGACAATGGCTCCACCTATGAGGCAGAGGTCCTGTTCAACGCCGGTGGTATCCTCAACAATCTCCAAATGCCGAACATCAATGCAATTGACACCTTCGCTGGCCCCATTCTCCACACAGCCAATTGGGACTCATCAGTGGATCTCAAGGGTAAGAGGATTGGCGTCATCGGTGCAGGGGCCAGTGCCGTTCAACTCTTACCACAGATACAGCCGGCGGCTGCGAAAGTCACCGCCTTCATCCGCACACCGTCCTGGATCTCACCACCCGTCGCTCTACCGGAGGCTGACCGGCCAAGCTACTCTTATGACGACGAGGAGAAGACCAGATTCCGAGAAAACGATGCCGAATACCTTGAAGATCGGAAGCGGTTGGAGGCGCAGTTCAATGGCATGTTCGACGCCTTCTTCAAAGCTAGCCCGCAGCAGAGAGACCTCCGCGAACGATTTGAAAGCCGCATGAGATCTCTGATCCGCGATGTGGCTCTCCAAGAGCGACTGATTCCCAAGTTCGAGGCGGGCTGTCGGCGGATCAATCCGGGAGAGCAGTACCTTCTAACTCTCCAAGAGCCAAATGTTGAACCCGTCTTCGAGAATATTGAGAAGATCACTGCTACTGGCATAGTCGCCAGTGGAGTTGAGTATCCTATGGATGTTCTCATTGCAGCCACCGGCTTCAACACAACCTTCAGACCACGCTTCCCGATCATCGGTAGAGATGGCAAGAACTTGCAGGACGTCTGGGCTGAGAGTCCCACTTCTTACTGCGGGACGGGTGTTTCTGGATTTCCCAACTACATGATATTCCTGGGTCCCAATACGCCCATCTCCAACGGCAGTCTCATGGGTGAGTACAAAAGCTTTACGTATTCGGACCTGGCGTTGACTTGTTGGGACTAGGCCCAATCGAAGCTACGGGCGACTACTTCGTTCGCATTCTCACCAAGATGATCCGACAACGCATCAAGTCTTTTGACGTACGCATCGAGGCTCAAACAGACTTTGACAACCACACACAAGAGTTCATGCGTCAGGCAGTCTGGACAGGAACGTGTCGGAGTTGGTGTGAGTTCATCCGGTGAGGGCAGAGCTAATGAGAGCGTTGAGCTAATTGGCCCCGCACAGTTAAAAAAGATGTCAACGGAAAGGTGAGCGCGCTGTGGTGCGGTAGCTCACTCCACTACATGCAGTCACTTGCCGAAGACCGCTGGGAGGATTATGAATGGCGCTTTGACGGGAACCGCTATGCCTACTGGGGTAATGGGTTTTCATGGATCGAGCAGCCCGCGTTGGATCCCTTGGGCATTGAGGAGAGGGAGTACTCAAAGACAATGACCACCATTGCAGAAAGATCATCGGACCTCAGCTTCTATCTGGGTAAGGCTGATCCCTTGCCAAAGGGTGTCTTAGCTCACGTGGTGGACGCCGAAGCTCAGTGTCAGCATATCGTGGGGGAGGCTGAGGTCCACGAGACCGATCTGACCAAGTCCGATGTGAAAGACGCGGACGTTACTGAGCAGGAGATGCGTTCTGGTTTAGAGTCTTATGTTCCAGCTATTGCTGTGGGGGTTTGTGTTACGGTCAGCTATCCGACAGTAGGGTCTGCTAACAGAAGTTAGGGATTGACACGTAGTAACAGTACACTAGGGTTATAGTCTTAGTTATAGGTCGTAGGCTATAGTAGATTAGGTCTTTAGAGGCTAAAGTGATCAGTCTTAGACTTAATAAGTAATTTATAGTAAAAGTAAACTAAGAGTATCTTAAAGATAAATACTAAATTAATTACTAAAGAGCTATAAAGGTCTAACCTAAAGTAAAGCTTAAAGTTATACTATATATAAATCTAGAATAGTACTACTATTCCTAATCTAAATAAGATCTATTTTTACTAAGTATAGCCTCTATATTCTTAATATATAGATCTAATCTCTTATTTCATTATTATATAACTTATACTATAGTTCTTCTATACTAAGTAAATCCCTATTATTCCTATAATCCTATAGTATAAATATCCTATCTTAGCTACTTAGCGCCTAAGTAGGTTAGTTAACTATTATCCTTATATAATAGGTTGTAACAGTTTGATACTAGCTGCAATAAATCGATTTCTCTATTAAAGTACTAGTTCACATACGTCCACAATGAAAATAATGAGGAGTAGTAAGCTAAACTAGTGATGCGTAGTGAACCTATATAGTATTAGGTAGTAGGTTACTCTAATACCTCTTATGCTGCTTATATAGAGGCACCTAGTATTAGGTGCCCTCCTGCCTATATAGGGCCTTCTCTAGCCTATACTGCTAGCAGCTACTTTCTCTAATAGATACTAACAAACCCTTAATTCACTACTCACTCCTATAGCCTCTATAGGTTATAAGCCTAGCTCGTTTCGCTAAAGCTATTTAGAGCTGATTTTTCACCTTTATAACGACTTTTTAATTAATTATTATAACGACGCGCGCGTAACGCTATAATTAACTATAAAAATAGCAAATTTATATACTTAATCTAACCTAACTACTATTTATAATAATTAACTACTTTACTTAATTAGGCTAAGCGTGTTAACTACTTATGATAGGGATTTTTTAACTTAAATTAACTCTTTACTAACTTTACTTTTAAACTACTTCTATAATAAGGAAAATTTAACTCTTTAACCTTATTTACTTACTTTCTATAATAGGGATCCTTTCTACTTACTTTAATAATACTATAATTATAATAATAATACCTACTTTTTTGCACTTTAATAGTTTTCTAGTCTTCTAAAATAAGAAGAACTACTACTATTAAATTTTAACTATAGAAGCTTTTCTTAATAAAGAGGATATTCTTATTTATATTAAAAAAGATATTACTAAGTTTATTAATTTTAATACTAATACTTAAAATAAGTAGCATAAGAGCTAAACCTTTACTTATAGTCTTTTTATTAATAATATTAATCTTATTTTTCTCTACTTAGAAAGTATTAGTTAAAACCTTACTATTAATAGCTACTACCCCTATAAGCTAATAAAGAGAATTAAAACTTTTATCCTTAAGGTTTCTAGTAATACTATTACTAACTTTATCTATAACTACTTTTATTTTAACGTTTAAAAATCTAAGAATCTCTTTAAGTACTTTAAGTCCTTCTATACTATTTACTACTAACTTAATAACTTTATCTCTAATTATAAAGTACTCTACTTCTACTTCTTATTAAACTTAATTTATAATAATAACACCCTCTTAGCGCTCTATAATAAGTACTTAACTATTAACTTTTAGGATATTAACTTAAAGCTTTAAGATCTTCTTAACAATCTATACTATAAGGCTAACGCTATTAAGTTAACCTAGAAATACAGCCTCTCTAGTGTTATAACCTAAGAATTAGGATAATAGATAACTAACTTACTTTAGGGTTAAGCAGCTAGGATAGAATATTTATACTATAGGATTATAAGAATAATAGGGATTTACTTAGAAATAGAAGAACTATAGTATAAGTTATATAATAATAAAATAAAACTAAGTAGATAGTATAGAATACTAAGTATTTAGTAAGAGCTACTAAGTATTTACTAATACTTACTAAACGCTTACTAGTACTTAACTAGTAATTAGTAATAAGATAAAGGAACTATTTAGGACTTATATATAGTATAACCTTAAGCTTAGTTTATAGTTAGACTTTTATAGCTCTTTAGTAATTAACTTCTTAGTATTTATCCTTATAGATACTCTTAGCTTACCTTAACTATAAATTACTTATTAAGACTAAGACTAATTACTTTAATCTAAACTTAATCTACTATAGTTTATAACCTATAACTATAACTATAACCTTATATACTATTATAACATATTAATCTCTAGCTTCTATTAGTAAACCCTACTATTAGATAGCTAACTATAATACTTTAATTGCTCTTATTTAGTAAGTTAACTATTAATACTTACTAATAATAAAATAATAAGTATATCTTCTTATACTTTAGCGAAATCCCCTATTTTAAGATCTTTATTCTCTTTATATAACTAGCTTTAAAGTCTAACGTAGAAACTTATTAGTATTAAAGATTATAATATATTAAACCTTAAGTATAACTCTAATAGAGAAAGTTCTTTTACTAAAGAAAGTTATAAAAAACTCTAATATATTATTTAGAAATAAGATACTAAATCTAAAGAGATATAAACCTTTATTAATAAAAATAAGTAAACTATAAATAACTTTAATAAATAACTCTAAAATATTAAATAAATATATAAAAAACTTAAGAAAAATATTAAAAAAGACACTAACTTTATTATATAGGAACTTTAGAATAAAGTTAATACTCTTTAAGCTACTACTAATATTATTACTACCTTTATAAGAGGATAATAGAAACTTAAGCTTAGTACCTTAATTACTTATAATAGTACCTTTAGATAACTTAAGTTATTCTTAATCTAAGTTAAGAACTACTAGAACTTCTATTATAATAACTTTATTAGTTAAACTAAGAAAGTAGTTTATATAGCTACTTACTTCTATAGAAGAGGTTTTAAGTAGTTTAAACTTATTTAAGAAGAATTTCTTAAGTATAAGATATTAAATAAATACTCTACTAAGACCTATAATATCTATAGGAACTTCGAAAGATTTAAAGATATTTTATACTCTCTTTTCTAAAACTTTAATAAAAAATAATAAATAAAAAAAGAACTAATATAACTATAGTAAACTAAGTTTACTAAAGAATATACTACTATATTTTAATAACTTAGTATTTAACTTAACTTTACTAAAGAAACTAAAATCTTTATATTCTATTAAGAACTTAAAGATAAAGTTAAAAATAAAATTATTAAGATTAACTATCCTAAATACTTCTTATAATATACTAACCTTACTATTAAGATTAATAATTAACTTTTTAAACGTTATAAAGAAGAGAGTAAAATATAATAAAGATTAAATTTAAGATATAAGTATTAATAGTAGCTTTAGTAGAAGTTTAATTATTAGTAGAATAATAATAAACTTTATAATAACTAAAGTAAGATATAATAAAGTACTACTTATAGATAATATTGTAGACCTATAAACCTTAGTATAATAACTAAACTTAATAATAAAAAGCTTTAGAACTTTAAATATTATAACTATAATAAATAAAGTTATATTACTAAAAACTATAAGTAGTTTAAAAAGCTTCCCTAGAAGCTAATAACTACGTAACTTTAATAAGTTAATATAATTATAAAAGCTCTATATATATCTTAATTTTAAACTAAATATTATAATAATAATTACTAAATTTACCTTAAAAATAAAAACATATTAAGATACTATTTAAAAGATAGTAACCTTAGATAAACTAATTATTATATAACTATTTTAAGTACTTACTTTAAGACTTTAGTAATAATATATACTATTAATAGTAAAATTATAAAAAAACTAACTAAATAACTTAATAAAATACTATAGATTTAGTAGTTTAAATTTATTAATACCTCCTCTACTATATAAAACTAAAACGTAGAGGATAAGAATAAATAAAAACTTATATACTTCTAAAAAGTTAAAAGTTTATACTTAGAATAAATCTAAAAAGAACTTTATAACTCCTTATAGGAATAATAACTAGAAGTTATACTTTTATATATAGAAAGATACTAATATATATATAGAAACTTTACTAAGATTAAATAAATTAACTAAAAACTTAATAAATAAGTTAAAAAAGAATTAGAAGAAAAACTAAAATATTAATATAATTCTTTAATAAAGTAATAACTCCTTAATATAACTAATAACTAGACTTTTAGAGAAAGTAAAAGTTTACTTTATAACTTAAATAAACTTTATAATATTACTTACTAATATACTTAGATAGAAATTACTTATAAAATAATCTTTAACATAGATAACTTTAGTTTTAAAGAAAACTCTAATAACTAAAAAAAATAGAATTAAATAACTCCTAAAGTATTAAGAAATTAATATACTTTAAGATAAGTAATAATATTACTTCTATAGTATCTTAATAAATTAATAAAACTAAAACTATATCTCTTAGTTATATATAAACAATTATTTTATATTAAGAAGTAACTACTAACGTTATAAAACCTTCTTTTAGTTTTAATACTTCTATAATAAATATAAAGAATATATAAGAGAAAGATATAATTATTAGTTCTACTTTAGAAGATATAATAATAAACCTATTTATAAGATTTACTTAATATTTACTATAATTAGATAAACTATAATATTATTTAAAAATAACTTTATAATCTTTAAACTTAGGTTTTAATTTCCTATAAGATACTAATATAATAATAATATAAAGTAAGATAAATATTAATAAAATAAATATTAAGTTTATTACTAAGAAAAAGTATATACTTAGAGAATTATAAAGAATAAACCTAAACCTCTATAAGTTAAAATCTATAAAAGTAGCTTCTTAAAAGTATAATAAGAAAAAAAGTAGATTACTTATCTTAAATAACTAAAGTAGTTAAAAAGTTAAACTTACTTACTAATAATAGATTATAATAAATAACTAAAGTAGAATCTATTTACTAAATATTATAAAGATATAAGAATAATATAAAACTTAAAGTTACTATTAATAAATGAATAATATTTATACTAATTAATAGTAAAACTAAAATAAACTTTATTACCTCTTAAACTATTAATAAACTAGAAGTATAATAAAAAGGAATAAAATAACTATATTTTCTATATATAGTAAAAGGAGAGGAATTTAAGTATAAAAGAAATACTATTTATAATAAAACTATACTTTTTAAGATAAGTTATTTAAATTAAAAAAAAAGAATCTAATTTAATATTACTAATATAAAAATATATAATATAATATTAAGATTATTTTAACTATAAATAAATAACTTATAAATAGATTAGAGTAATAGCTAATTCTATTAAGATTCTAATAATTTAATCTCTAAGTAACTTTATTAAAATTAAGCTTTAAATAAATTAATATAGTTAGGAATAATAAAACAATACTTCTATTACTTTAAAATAAAAAAAGCTATATTATAACTACTAAAGATAATAGATCTAAAAAAGAAGAATAATTTACTTCTATTTATCTTAGAAGAATATAAAGTTTATAAGAAACTCTTTATAGCTAAATTAAAAGTTAAACTATTTAAATATACTAGCTTTAACTATAAGATCTCTTTTAAAAGAAAGAAAAACTATATTTTAATAAAATCTATAGATATACCTAAATAGAAATAGAAACTTTAAATAAATACTTTAATAAAAACATTAAGAAAAGATTATATTAAACTTTTAATATCTTTAATAAGAAGCTCAATTTAATTTATATTTAAGAAAAATAAAAAACTATAATTATATATTAACTACTATATATTTAATAAAAGAATAATTAAATATCACTATCTACTACTACTTATTAATAAAATAAAATAACTTCTCTATAAAACTAATTAATTTATAGCTTTTAACTTTAAAAGTATTTATAACTTAATTAGAATAAAGTAAAGAGAAAAATAAAAAAGTAGTTTTTAAATATAAAAAAGATATTTTAAATACTTTATTATACTTTTTAGTTTTATTAATACTCTTATAATATTCTAAAATATAATTAATTTAGTTCTATATAAATATATTAATATCTATATAGTTATCTATTTAAATACTATCTTTATTTTCTCTCTTATACTTAAGTAATATAAAATAAATATATATAATATTTTATAAATCCTCTAAAATATAAACCTTTTAGTTAAACTTAAATAAAATAAATTTTATATATAATAAATAGAATACTTTAGATTTATTATTATTTTCAAAGAAATTAATATGTTTAAAAATAAAATTAAAGTTATCTAAAAATAGCTAACCCTAATAAACCTTAAAGAAGTCTAAAATTTCCTAAGTTTTATTAATTTCTATTAGAAATTTATTAAATATTATAGATAAATCAATATAGTTTTAATAAACTTTAGTTATAAAAATAAACTATTCTAATAAGAAGAACTATAATAAATAACTTTCTAAAAAGTTAAAAACTTTATTATTAATAAACTAATCTTTATTATTCTAAACTTTATAAAATAATTTAAAGTAAAACCTAATATATCTAACTATATAATTAAAGTATAATTATTATAATAAGACTTAAAAGGATATCTATATCTTTATACTTTTTTTTAAAAAAAAACTTAAAAGATTAAAACTTAACTATAAGATCTATAATAAAGAATTTATAATAATTATTAAAGCTTTTAAAAAATAAAAACTTAAGTTTTTAAGAACTATTTTGAAATACTTATATACTTAAACTATAAAAATCTTATATACTTTATAACTTTAAAAATATTAGAAAAATAGTAAATACAATAGTTAGAATTCCTATTTAGATTTAATTTCTAAATCTTATATTAGAAAAAGTTAGATAATAATAAAACTAATACTTTTAACTAAAAACTAAGCTATAATATCCTGATACTTAAAGAAACTTAAGTAATTCTTAAAAAAGATAATAAAGAAGACTTAATATTAATAGCTAAGTTCTTAATAATAGCTAAATAATTTAATATTAGTTTACTTAGTAAACTAAATAATAAAGTAATTATAGAGTTTTATACTTACTTTATATATAGTTACTAAGGAATTATAAAAGCCTAGAAATAACTATAATAATAATATAGAAAAAGGGTTATTAGAAAATATATAGTAAAAGTAATTAAAGATTATAAAGTTTACTTTAAAAATAAACCTACTTAATATTAACTTTATAATATATTATAATTTTTATTTATACTATAAACTACTTAATAATTTATATTACTTAACTTTATTATTAAACTATTAAAGTCTTAATAACCTTTTATAAAAGTATATTATAATAATATTTTTATTATTATAAACTAATTTATAAAGTATACTTACTTTATTATATATAAAGAAGTAAGTAATACTAAAGAATATACCTATATATTTCTTAAGTATATTATTACTAACTATAAAATACTTAAGGAAATTATATTAAATAGAAATAAGATCTTTACTTCTAACTTTAAGAAATTACTTATATTATACTTTAGTATTAAATAATTAATATTTACTATATTCTATTTATAGATTAATAAATAGATAGAATAAATTAACTAAATCTTTAAAACTTACTTCTATATTTATATTAATTATAACTAAAATAATTAAGTTATACTACTACTTATAGTTTAGTTTATTTATAATAGTATAATAAGAGAAAGTACTAAAAAATCCTCTTTTTACTTTAACTATAGATTTAAACCTACTACTTATAGAAAACTTTAAGTAAGTTTAGCTATAGTAAAAGCTATTACTTTAATATAATAAATTAAAAATATCTAAGAAAATATATAAAAGGATAACTAAGTTTAGTAATAAATAAAAGATTAAAGGACTAACTTTAAAAGAAAGAAATAATACCTACTTTATATAGTAAAATATTAAAATAAAATAACTAAATAATAAACTTAACTATAAAAAGCTTAGACCTTTTAAAATTATATAAGTTATTTTATTAGTTAATTATAAACTTAAACTTCTAGAAACTATAAAGTATTACTTAATATTTTATATTTTATTCCTTAAATTAACTTTATGAGGATTATAAATAAATAATATTATTATTATAGAACATAATAAACTAAAATATAAAGTAGAAGAACTACTTAACTACTAATATAGAAATAATAAATAGGAATACTTTATTAAATAGAAAAATTATAATTATAAAGAACATATATAAAAACTTAATAATAACTTATTTAACTATTAAAAAAAGATTAATAAATATATTAGAATACTTAAATATATTAATCTCTAAAATAGACTAAGTTTACTTATAACTTCTAAAGAATTTAAAGAATATAAAATAAACTTTATAAAACAAATAAATAAATATAACAAGAAATATAATAAGTATAAAAAGAAGTTAGAAAATAAAAGATATAACTCCTATTAGTATAAGTATAACTTAGAAAATAACTTCATTTAGTATAAATAAGAAACTTTATTTACTTAAAAATACTAAAGTATAATTAAAACTCTTTAAATAAGAAATTTAAAGTACTAAGATTTTAATTTAAAATTAAATCTAGATCTAAAACCTTAGAAGTACTTAATAACTATACTTCTAAAACTAAAAAAAACTTAGATAGAAGATTTTTAATTACTTTACTTTTATTTATTACTACTAATATCTCTTTATAACCTTTTTTAAAAACTATATACTTAGCTTTATAAATATAATTTAGTTTTATAAACGTTTTATTTACTTTAACCTATACTTTCTATAATACCTCTATTTTCTTTTAAAATAACTCTTTAGTTTCCTCTTCTTTATTATTAGAATAATAAGATTCTACTATTAGTTACTTTAATATAATAAGTTAATAGTAAGAAGTAACTAAGTAAAAAGAAAAAACCTATATTAATAGATTATATTTTTAGAAATATTATAAGAATAATAAATACTACTAATAATAATATATTCTTTATAAACTAATAACTTTAGTAATATTTTATAGTATAAACTTTTAGAATAATAGTAATACTAAAGTATAACTTTAAAACTATTCTTAATAATATTAAGAGAATAATAGTAATAATAAAGTATAGAAATTATAAAACTATTAATAATATAACTTAATATAGTATTAGTATTATAAGTAAATTAAAAAGTATAATTAATAGATCCCTAATTTAAGACTAATAACTTATTTATATTAGGTCTTAAAAATAAAACCTTTAAAAAGAAAACTTAATATTATAACTTAAGAATAAAAATAATAAATAACTAACTTACTTTAGTATTAAGTAGCTAAAATAAAATATTTATACTATAAAATTATAAGAATAATAAAAACTTACTTAGAAATAGAAAAACTATAGTATAAGTTATATAATAATAAGATAAGACTAAGTAGATAGTATAGAATACTAAATACTTAGTAAGAGCTACTAAGTATTTATTAATACTTACTAAACGCTTACTAGTATTTAACTAGTAATTAATAATAAAATAAAAGAACTATTTAGGACTTATATATAGTATAACCTTAAACCTAGTTTATAATTAGACTTTTATAGCTCTTTAGTAATTAACTTCTTAATATTTATCCTTATAGATACTCTTAATTTACTTTCACTATAAATTACTTATTAAGACTAAGACTAATCACTTTAGTCTCTAAAAACCTAATTTACTATAGCTTATAACCTATAACTATAACTATAACCTTATATACTATTATAACATATTAATCTCTAGCTTCTATTAGTAGACCTTACTATTAGATAGCTAACTATAACATCTAGCGTTAAGAGCAATAACTTATATAAAGACTATAGTAGCGTTAGCGCTAGCTATACTAAGTGCCCTCACTATAGCTATACTACTTATACTATAGGTAAGTACTACTTTACCTACTTAAAGCTTATCCCTCTTACCTATCCTCACTATATAAGCTTTTTAGAGAAAGCTAACTACTACTACTATACTAACGCCTACTATAACTTTAATACTACTTTAAGTAGTAGTAGTAGTAGTATTTCTATTTTTATAAAGGGTACTTCTAGTATTCTTAATAGATTAATACTTTAAAAGGAGGATAAATAGTACTAGAGAAAGATTAGTTTAAGCTAATAGACTAATAAGAAACTAAGGATTACTTAAAGTTTAACTAAGTTATTTAATATTTTAAAAACTTAATAGATTTAAGCGTTTTAGAGGTTTCCTTTTTTTATATAATACCTAACTACTAAACTTATTAAACCTAAGGGGAAGTATAGAGGTACTTAATACTAAGTGCCCTCCTACTTATATAGGGCCTTCTCTAGCCTATACTGCTAGCAGCTACTTTCTCCAATAGATACTAACAGACTCTCAATTCACTACTTACTCCTGTGGCCTCTATAGCTTATCAATACCAGCTGATTCTAGTAGATCCAAGAGGTGTATAGCATTCGTTCGCGATATCATGTCCACCTCATCCTCTGTCAAAGTGTCCGTTGTGAGAAGTTCGGAAAGGAATCTTCTGCCACTGCTGCTGGATTCGAACGGATAGTCGACGCTGAACAGAATGTGTTCAATCCTCGTCACCTGTCGCAGCATCTTGAATGTGTCAACACAGAAAATGCCACTCGTCGTGACCCATATATTATCATGCCAAACATCCTTGATGGACTTCGATCCTTTGTCAGCCATGGCTTGAAAGGCTGGCATGCTCTCAACTCGGGAAAGAATCATGGGTAAAAGCTCTCCCATGTGGCCGATGATAATCTTCAGCTTCGGGAATCTTTCAAACACCCCAGCAAGATAAAGCTTCAGGATGTGCAAACCCACATCTTCATGCCAGCCCCAAGAGGCCGTCCCGAGACCTATTTCCGCCATGGTGGAGTAGTTACCGCGATAACGCGATTTGAACACTTCAGGAGTTGAAGGTGAAGGATGAAGGTAGATTGAGACGCCCAGCTCTTCAGCGGCTCCGAAAATGGGCCAGAAACGACTATCATCATAGTGCGTCATGTCTCCTAGGTGATTGTCGACCATTGCGCCCACAAATCCTAATTCGTTGACAGCACGATGGAGCTCCGCGATCGCGTCGTCCGGAACGCCCATTGGGAGGGCAGCAAAGCTGGCGAAGCGATCAGGAGTCTGTCGAATGGCCTTTGCCATCTCATCATTTGCGCGTCGGCACAAATCTGGCCGGTTCTTTGCCACACCGGGGAGATGGGATAGAATCTGGAAAGCAATCCCGCCGGCTTTCATATCGGAAAGACGTAGAGAGCCAAGGTTCCACGCTCTTGCCTGTTGATCAGGATAGATCGCCCATATGTTCTTGTAAAATGGGTAGTCGTCGCCGAACGAGGGGAAAATGAGGCTCCTCTAGGGTGATAGCTTGGTTGTGCAAAGCCATGATTGAAACAAGATGTTGGTTGTTATGTGGTTTTCCTTTCCTTTTTACCGGAATAATCGCACGGGAATGCTTCCTCTGTCCTTCTTCATATCGATTCTGGGGTATTATGGCGAGCTTTTATTACTGCTTGAGTGTGTGGATTCATCGCAGACGACGGCAACGGATGGCCCGGCGAATTGGTAGTCGGTACAAACAACGGAACACCGAAAGGCGATGTGGCGAGAATAATTATGGGCAAGTCAAATGAGTGGGCAAGCAAGATGTTCTTCAAATTTGAACAATCAGGCTGGTTGTATCAGGATTGACTATCAGAATCCGAAAGCGAGGTTCAGCATGTTATTGCAATTTGGTGTGACATAGGGATTTAAGTTCACGCTTGGAAGCTGATGTGCGGCCCGACCGGAACACTATCTGCACTTCGCGCTTCCGGCACTCGTTGCCTTCAACCCGTAGCCCGCAATCACATGATGGTACGACAAATACGATCTACTGCTTTTCTACGGTTTGGTAATGCCAAACATGACTGTGTCCTTCCTGATGCTTTCCACACGAAAGACTCCGCACAAGTACTCAACCTCGCACGGGGAGAGGGCATAAGTACGAACGCTCGTTGTAATCGAAGAGGCTGTGGCAGAGGAAGCTCTAACAGGTCTGGACCCAGCAGTATTGAGGATAATAATTTCTCACTCATTCCGGCTAAGCATATGGGACTGCAACATCTACCGCATTCCACAAATGGAATTCGCAGTAACCGGAGAGAACATGTTGTTCACTCAGACCATAACTCGCCATTTCTATCTTTTCTTACTAAACTGGGAGCAGGTTGATTTTATTCCTTGAAGTATAGCACAGAACGTGTGACAACTATGATAGATAGATTAATCACGCCTTAACAAGCCTCTTTCCAATTTCGAGGTAGAGGAGGAATCAGACTTGAGTGTGATGAGCCAACGCCTGCTCCACGAACAGACTCTCTGTCTCTAGGTACCCCAACGAGTAGACTTATGCAATCATTATGAATCGCAGCTGGCCAAAGGTCACATTTGTGACCTTTGGCTGTTCTGAGGCCAACCCCCCTGGTCAGAAGCTTGCCGCAATTGGAAAGTGCGTAAAGTGGCTTGATTAATCTAGCTACGGACGCCGGGCGCGCCCGGCTTGTAGGACAAAAGTGGTGTGGTCGATCCCTTACATACCTTAAGGCGGGTTTCGGGCAACGGGTAAACGGGCGTAAGCGAGCCGCTGCGAGAACCCCTGCAAATGGGTCTGTCTTTGGGTCGACTGGAGGACAAGCGCCTGCGCCGCACGCTCAGCTGCCTAAATGCCATCTGAGTCCGCTTGGAGAAACCTGCAAAGTCAAGTTTACACATAGAGTCTAGAGATCCTCGACCGCCACTCGCTTTTCAGCTCTAGAGTTTGAATCCTTGTGTGTTTGAGTTAGGAGCATTTGATTATGCCACCAAGTATCTTCAGCAGTCTTTTCGAGACCCCTGCTTGTGAGAAAAGGTTGGGAAGTTTGTTCGGTAAGGACGAACCAGTAGTTATGATTATCGGTAGTATAAAGTGAGTATTCAAATAAATTATAAATCTCTCCATTACTGAGAATAATAATATGAAAGAGAATTCAAAGCTACCCCTTTCTCTAAGTACCCTTATCCAGCGCTAGGCTAGATACACCTCGGTGCTACTAATAAACTAGGCTTTTTGGTCGGTCAAAAAAGCCTTGATTGGCCCCTGAGTTGCTGCTACCCCTCACGAAGATGTACTGTAGTCAGTTAGCACTCCATAGGACAATGACTTCGAATGTAATCAGCCTAAGCGATCCGAGGAAGGCATGAGCTATTCTCAACTGAGAGGGTGGTGTGGTCTGAGTGCCTGAGTCCGAGGTGCCTGAGTCCGAGGCGTCAGCTGCAATATAATCCTGCGCCAAGGGCCGCGCCCACGATAGCTTTACGTTGTCTACTTCCACCGAGAGACGATCAATGCAATCGGCCTCAGCGACCTCAGCCAAGGAACGCATTGCAAGGTCATGCTTATGGTATTGCAACATCGTGCTTATGGTATTGTAATATTATGCATCATTTTACACATTCAACGGAGACTGGTACACACATCCACCCTCGCTTTCAACCCCTGAAGTTTCGGAAACAATGACTTACACGAGAAGCCAGCAGAGGAGAGTAGCAACAGACGAGACTGGGCGAGCCGACGAGATGCGACGAACAGATATCGAAGACTCTGTGATGGAAGTCTCCCAGAAATGTATAAAAGGCTCGCTCCTGTCTCTGTCTGTGGAAACTCTTGACTCTATCTCCATCCACCTCAATATCTTCGGCCTCCCAGCAAAACACCCAATCCTGCATCAAGCAATTTGCACAGCCTTACTCTAGAGATCAATTTCTCCATCTTTACCAATCAAAATGAAGTTCTTCGCCATTGCCATCCTTGTCTCAAGCCTCTTCGCAACCGCCGCCTCGGCCGTCGACCTGCACCTCGAGTTTGCGGGTGGCTGTAGCACCAGCGGCGGCGGGTTCATCTGCCGGGGCTGGAATCCCAACACTTGTTGCAGCGTCAACTCGGGTACCTACTTCGCCAGCGCCTCGTTCAGGGCCATCCCGGCCAACTGGAATCTCCAGTGCCGTGGCCACGCCGGTCCCAACTGCGGCTCCATCCGCTCGCAGCAGGACAGCGGTGGCCGCGACTACATTTGCCTGAGCAACGGCCCCTATGGCGGAACAGGCTACGGCTTTAACAACAAGAAGATGATCCGCGGTGCGACACTGGACGCCCGCGATGGCGAGGAGACTGAAGGCTGTGCCCAGCCGGACGTCCTGTACCTCGCCGACGGCACCCAGTACAACTACACCGCCATTGCCGAGGCTGGCCAGGCCACCGACGAGCTTGTCTCGCTTATCAAGACTGGCGCATCGGCCGACGATATTCCCAGCGTTGACGAATTCAAGCTCGACTAAAGGCTCGTTCTGTGAACATCAGATGTGACTCTAGGACGCATCCCGCTATCACGCCCTCCCTAAGCCTTGCACAGATATCCTATTGCGAGTGCTTCAGCGGTTTATTCAGGTTACGATGCGGCCTATCGCCTAGGATTGAGCCGGTCTATGCGTCTCTTATCCTGTAATTTGTCCTTTTTTATGAGGAGACGGGAGGTGGTTCTTTTCTTGTTCTTCATATGCTCAGCCTATTTGAGTATACTTACACACTCCTTTTGAATGTTACAGTAGATTAAGCTTAGGTACTTAGATAATAAAAGATAAGACCTTTACTACTGTAAGCTACCTAGTACACCTCTTCACAAGTAAAATGGTCGACCCAAGCTCTGGATCACGGCAAGAATCACGAAATCTCCAAAGACCTTGACAAAGGGCGTCGAGAATATCAGAAGGCGTCGCACACGATTTCCACAATAGGACAGCATGCGAGAACGAGGAATTCCACCAGCCCACATATCACGCGAGTCCACAAACAGAAGTTGAGAAATTAGAATAACAGCAAGTTATCACCAAGAGCATGCTCGCGCAGCACTACCAGGATGCTAAATATGACACGTATGCAGTTTAAGAATGTGGGGGAAGAAAGACTTGCGCAAGACTAGGCTTATTAGCCTCCGTCACCAACGTTCGATTTTGTGCATCCCCTAGAGGATCCATCAATTCATACACTATGAAGACGCAAAACATGTTCGCTCGGTGAGAGGGCAATTGGTTTCTGTCCCTATGCTCGGAAAACCAGTCAACAAAGACCTTAATACTATAAAATCAAGCAATCATTAGGAATCGCAGGTGGTCAAACGTTCCATTTCATGACCTTTGGCTGTTCTGAGTCCACATCCCTTGGCTAATTAGAAGCTTGCTATAAGCGGCAAGCGTGGCGAGAACCCCTGTACTTGGCTCTTTGGATCCGGAGAGCAAGCGCCTGCGCCGCACGCTCTGCTGCCTAATTCCGACTCCGCTTGGAGAACTCTGCAAAGTAAAGGTTGTGCATCGAGATACTCGACCACTATCCGTCTTTCTCTTATAGAGTGTGGCTTATTGATTTTGATTCAGGAGATCCGGACCATCTGAACGATCTAAACGATGTCGTCAGGTATCTTCGGCGGTCTATTCGGGACCCCTGCTCGTGGAAAAAAGTCACGCAATTTATTCGCCACAGACGACCCAGTCATCCTTACTCATGATGATGTGCGCGTTTACAACGAAGACAACATCCTCCCTTAAACGCCAGAAACTCTTGCAAAGATTCGAAAATGGCTACAACCAACAGCCTACGACGATGACAGCAGCGAGTACAAGAAACATCTCTCTTTCCATCTTGATGGCACCGGCGACTGGCTCTTGTCCTCGCCCAGCTATCGCACGTGGCATGATAGCCGTGATGACGGCCTGCTCTGGATCCGAGGTAAGTCAGAAAGCCATGATCCTTGGGGTGATATTGAGGAAACTAATTACTGTGGCCTGTAGGCATACCTGGCTCGGGGAAGTCGGTCTTTTCTGCTTCCCTGGTTCATCGCCTACTTCAAGAGGACGTTCCAGTACTGTACTTTTTATTCCGGCAGACTATAGAATCCAATCATGAGCCAGTGGCTGCACTTCGAGATTGGTTAGCACAAGTTCTCAAGTCCAGTCCGCCACTCCAATTGCGAATGAAGCGAATACTAAACCAGAACCGCTCCTTGGACAGCGCCTCAATTGACGACTTCTGGAGTCATCTACGAACTGCGCTGGCTCAGCTTCCAAAAGCCTATTGCGTGGTGGATGCACTGGATGAGATGGACCAAACGGAACACACGCAGTCCTTCTTGAAGACCTTGGCTGAGCTCGGTCAATCGAGCTGGTTGAAAGTCGTCATGACCAGCCGACCTTTGGCCATCATTGAGATGCTGCTACGAAACGCAAAGCTTGGCAGCATTAGACTTGAAGAGGATAAGGTTGATAGAGATATCGCTGCTTATGTTCAACACCGGCTGTCTACATCATCGATCCCAGAGGAGTACCATGTTTCCATCCAAAGAGCAGTTCCAGGAAATGCCAATGGCCTCTTTCTCTACGCCAAGCTAGCGATGGATTCCCTGCTTCGCCCTGAAGCCAGCATTCAACGGGTTCTACAGAACCTACCCTCCAATCTCGATATCATGTGCAGTGATATTCTTCAAGAGTACGCCCAAAGGTCCGGCGTGCCCCAGGATATTCAGATCCTGGTCATGCAATGGGTTACTCATGCTGGGAGACGTCTCAGATTGCTCGAAATCGCAGAGATCATTAATACTACGCAAGGTTCAAAAACATCGCTGAATCTCAAAGACACTAAGGAACTTGTTCGTGCTGCATGCGGGTCGCTTTTGGAGATTCTCCCGAACGAGACGATTTGCGTCGTTCATCACTCGTTGACGGAGTTTTTGACAGGGTCAACCACGGATCCCAAGACAAGGGACTTTCCCATTCTCGAGTATGGAGCTACTCACAATCTTCTCGCCGCTCAATGTCTCTCCTACCTCCTTTCGAGTTGTTTGGACGAGGTCCAGCTTCAACCCAGGAAGCTCACGTTTAGGCCGGCTCACGAGTGCCCTGCAGTTGTGAACCACGACAAACGATGGTTGGCTGCGCCATTCCTGAAGTACGCTGCACTGAACTGGTATTATCATGTCAGGAAGGCAGAGTCCACAGGGTTCGACCAAACAGAGATGAGGCGCCTTCTGAACAGACTTCTCGATGGAGAAAATCTGTTGAAGTGGGGCGCCCTGGCTCGGGTTTGGAGGAATTATGTCGACGCAACGCCTCTCCTGACAGCTATTGATCTCGGTCTTGTGGACTTCACCCGGATTCTACTTGAAAGACCTGAGGAAATAAATGACATCGATGATGCTGAGACACGTTCCTGGGCGTTGCCACGTGCCGCGCGGCTGGGTCATGACAGGATTGTTGATTTGCTCTTAGAACATGGCAAGGACGTGAACGCGTTCGATAGTGAGGGATACACTGCCCTCCATCATGCATCCCGACACAATTACCTGAACATCGTTACTAGGCTTCTTCATTCCAAGGCAGATCCTTTCGTACGGGATATAGCACACACGAAAGTGAGCAACAGGTCATTTGGACCTTTCGAACAGAAGGGTTCATTAGCTTTCGACTTTGCATGCATGAGTGGCCACGACGATGTTGCAATCGCCCTTGCATCATACTTCGATACGTCTAGCAAGGCAACTTACGCATTTCAGCGCGCTGTCCAGTCGAAACTGTTTGTGGTCGCAGACAAGATCCTGAGAATTTCTCTGGTAGATATAAACGCAACGATGACTGGCTGGTTCGTCGGTATCTTACTTCACAACGCTTGTGAGAAACGCGATCTCGAGTCCATCAAATGGCTCCTTGCAGCAGGCGCTGACCCAAATGTGCTGCGATCTACTCCAGGCTCCGAAGCCCGACCATCGGATGTGGGTGAATCTGCACTACACGCGCTGACCTCACGGAGAGAGTACGGCATCTATGCTGATCCTGGCCCCAAAGTGACGGCGGCATGCTTCGATGCATTGCTTCGAGCAGGAGCCAATGTGGATCAGACGAACTCTGACCTCGAGACGCCACTACATTTTGCCCGCAATGCCTCAACTGTGGGTATACTTCTCGAAGCCGGTGCAAACCCAAACGCAACGACGAGGCATGGAGAGACACTGCTACATCTATCAAATGACCGAGACACCATACGAATGCTTCTGGAGGATGCCAAAGCAGACACAACACTGAAGACATATGACGGCTACACTCCTCTCCTGTTGTCATTAAGCAACGGTGAGCTTGATAAGGCGATACAACTGGTTGACTTCGGCGTCGACGTGTCGGATATCAACGAAGATGGAGATGGTATCTTTCACTATCTTGTTGGGATCAAGGCCGACACTGGAAAGATAGTCGGGTTGATTGAGCGCCTGATAGCCTCCGGCGCCGACATCAACACGTGTAACAAGAAGGGAGAGACAGCCCTGCATTATCTCGGATGCACGCGTAACGCATTCGGGGGTAGATGATTCTCCTTGAATCGTGATGAACTCAACGAGTTGCTACTTGCTGAGTTGCTCAGAGCCGGTGCCCGGATAGATATGACAGACAACGAAGGCCAGACCCCTTTGTACAGCATGGTTACGAGGACGGGCTTCTCCAGGGTTCAAGGTTGCAGGGACACCTGCGAAAAGATGATATCCGCGGGTGCAGTTCTCGACACGACTAACGCAGAAGGGAAGTCTCTGCTTCAGGGTTATCTGTCTCACGGTGGACTTGATATCGAATGTTTCAGGTATCTGATCGGAAAGGGCATTAGCCCGCGCCAAGCTGACCTCGATGGCAACACTCTTTGGCATACTATATTGCCACGTCATTGTCAGAGTCAAAATCAAAATGGCAACACCTTCATTAGTATCTTCGAGGAGATTCTCAGTCTTGGAGTGAGCTTGGATCAACCAAACCACGCCGGCTGGACACCCCTTCATGTTGCCAGTAGCTGGATGCCTGAATGTTTCAAGAAGTCGGCTTTCAACACAATGCAAACCTCATCAGTTGAAAGGGCCACCACCTTTGACAGAGTCCTCGAGCTCCAGAATGATGTCAACTTTTCAGACCAACACGGAGTTACAGCTCTTCATTTGGTGTCCACGTTCTCCCAATACCACACCATGAGGTTGCTGCAAGCAGGCGCGGACCCCTGGAAGACTACGAATGATGGTCTGACCGCCCTGCACCTTGCGATACTCAACAGGAAGACAAATATTGCGGGGATGCTGATCGAAGCCCTCGATAGCGTTTGCCTTAGCTCGATGGTAAACATGCAGGACATCCAAGGCAGGACACCGTTGTACTACGCCTGCGCCTCCGGTACAATCGAGACTGTGAAACTGCTGTTAGAAGCAGGGGCAGAAATCGAGACGGCCGCATTCGAAGGTTCTGCCTGGGATGGCTGTGCCCACATTGAGGTAGCACCACCATGTGGTCCCTCGTCCACGATTGGCTCCATGAACAAGTTCGACAAGCCGGACCACGGATATGTCACGGTTTTTGAACAGCAACTGTCTCAACCCTGTTCCTATTCTCAGTCCTCCTCGGAGTATCTCTTTGAAATTTTAGAGCTTCTCATTCATACTGCAGGTTGCAAAGCCGAGACGATTGACAAGGCAATCACGGTTGCTGCGCACATCAAGAAGGAGTTCACCGTTGGATGCCTCCTGCATGCTCGAAAGTCACTTCAAGTTCAACAAAACTTCGTCTCTGAGGAAGCCGAAACGGCTGGTTTTGTTGCGAGAGTAGTACAGCTCTGTGATGGCGCTTCGCCAGAGAGGCCCCGTATTTATGGCCGTTTTCCAAACCCCAACGATGTTCATTCACACAAGCTTTGGGATCTCAGGTTCCCGGAACTCGCAGCCCAGGAGCGGAAGAAGATCGACTGTCTTGAGCTCAGCAACGACAAAAGAACTATTCTACACGATCTTGTATCTCGTGGCGACGCTTCAAAACTTGCTGACCTTCTGACCCCGGAAATTATCTCAAAGTTGGAGGATCCCGAATGGTGCGCGGAACATGAGAAGGGTAGCGGTTATATGATTCAGCCGCTCCTGATTACGGCTTGCTCACGCGAACAGCCGAATATGGAAGTCTTGCGCGTACTGGTCGAGTCCATTGGCGTCAACCTTGACTCGCTCAGTCGATCGAAATCTGGATGGGATCTTGTCAGCCAATCTGCTCTTCACACTACAGTGAGAGGCGATTTCTGGTGGCAAATTAGTCAAGCTCTGCCTTACTTTATCAAGAAAGGAGCCAACATGGAAATTCGCGATGGAGAAGGTCGAACGCCGCTGAACTATGCCCTCAGTCACGCCGGAACAATCATCTTCCAGAGAAAGGCTGTTGAAACACTGATTGAGCTCGGTGCAGATGTCAACTCTGTCGATGAGAGAGGCAAGTCCTGTCTAGCTCGAGCAAGAGCTGATACGGATCTCACAAAGCTCCTTCTGGATCATGGCGCCATCGTGACATACCCTGCGCTCATATCAGCCATTGATGACAGAGACGCCGATGGTCTTGAGCTTCTTCTGTCAACTGGCGCGGATGTTAACGAACGGGAAACCAAAGACCCAAGCAAGCCCAAGACAGAGCATGCTATGTGGATACAATCAGTCTTCTCGACGCCCTCTTGGAAACTAAGTCCATTTCACGTTGGTCGCCGCAGTCGCCGACATGGACTTCCACCCTATGCTATGCACCTCTTGCATCATGCAGCATGGAAGCGATGCAGTTCTAGTCTCGACGTTGAGGGTATCTCCGCATACGACAGGATCGCTAGAATTCTCATTCATCATGGAGCAGACTTTTGCACAAAATATGAGGATACAACAGTTGCTCACGCCATTCTCAGCCTAGGTTGCTTCTCGTGGATCTCTGACGAGCTCCCTGTCGAGCATGTGGATATGCGCGATGACTCTGGAGAGACATTGCTTTTGTCCGCATGCCACTGGGATGACCCCATCATTGGTCAATTCGGCAACTATAGCACGGAGGGAATCGCTGAACTTTCTCCTGTCCAACTCCTGGTCAAAAAGGGCGCTGATATATGGGCTCGTGACAACAAGGGTTGCAATGTCCTTCACAAACTCCTCCCTGCCGAGGGAAAGACACTGGAGGCGGTGAGATATTTCGTGTCGCAGGCTCCAGAGCTTGTCAATCAAGTATCTGAAGATGGCACCTCCCCTCTTCATCTAGCAGCATCATTGAGCGAGGTCATACTGCTGCTTGATGCAGGTGCGGATTCATCTATCCAAGATAATCGTGGTCAAACTGCACTGTACCTTGCTGTATCGCGTCTCAAAGACAATACAGATGTTATTGATGCGTTATTTGATGCCGGCAGCGATCCAAATTCTTCAACAAAGGATGGGAACACGTCGTTTCATCTCCTTTTAGGCGGAGTCTTCGACGTCTCAGAAGATGGAGTGGTCATTGGCCCCAGACGTCAACTGTTGGACCGGCTTTTGGCCTTGGGCGTTGACATAAATCTTCCCAATAGTCTTGGGGAGACACCCGTGTTCTCCTTCTTCCGATCTGGTCACATAGATCGTTGCTCATCATGGACCAAGACTCAAGAAGCCAAGACGAATGTCGGGAACCGGCTGGTCTCTCAGACTGGCATCTCCCTGTTCTCGCCCCAACCCGCACTGGAAAGCAAAGCTGGCCTCTTTTGGAATCCAGTCGGGCGAAAAGAAAATTTCGAAGCACTCGAGAATCCTGTTTTTGATCTTTTAGAGAAGATGGGGGTAGATTTTGGCGTGGTGAATCATGCAAAGGAAACGCTGCTGCATATCGTGGCCGCTGAGAGAAACAAATCGCAGATCCAAGAAAGGAGATTTCAGTATCTCATGGGCAAGGGGTTGGATATCTCAGCAGAGGATCACCAACAGAGAACACCATTAGACGTTGCTGCTTTGGGCAACAGGCATATCACGAATCTTTTCGAGGCGAAGCATGGTGGGCTGCGTGATGACGGTGCTGAAGACTCGTCTCGTCCTCAGCCTTCACCAACCGGTCCATTTCAACTCTTCAAATAGATCTCCATGTAACATAGTGGATAATTCGATTCAGTCTGGGTTCCTAATCTTTCATCGGATATCGTAAAGTCTTGCCGTCTTCAGTGCAAGACGACGCCGAAGACCGTACGCAAAGATAGGAATTGCCTTTTCCATCTTCATATGAAAGTCTTGTCTTCGTCTCAAGATGAGTATTGCTATCCGGGCGAATACTTCAAGCTAGCCGGGCGAATAACTACCTATATTAGGTCTAATAGTGTATTCCATCTTAAATTCTCAATTAAGTTTTACTGCTATCGTCGCTCTTCCTATCTCTCTATCTCTACCGTAGTCGTCGTCGTCGTCGTCGTTGTTGTTGTTGTTGTTATCGTCGACTATCCCTTTCGTTATATATCTACTACCCGCCCGGTTAGCCAGGGGTATCCGCCCGGATGGCAAAACTTCTCAAGATATTTGTGTCGCGAAATATAGTCACAAGAGTTACACAGGCAACGAGTTTCTGCATGCTGAACGGGTTTCAGAAGGGAACTGTGTCAACCGGCAAACCAGCCCAATCAACCCAATAGCCGCAAGGCAAGCGCACGCAACCCATATTGGAGCCGACGTAGTGACATCAGAGTAGGTGGCAATGAAAGGAGCACTGAGTGACGCAAAACGCCCAACGGCCATAAGCAATCCATTGCCCAGGCCACGGTTCTCCACGTTCATGGCTTGCGGGGGGTACCTTAGGTATATAATTCAGCATACCATGCTCCATACAGGAAAATTGAATACTTACGCGTAAATGATAGCGTACGTGGCATTCAGCCAGAAGTTTACCATGGAGGAGAACGCTAGAATCTCAGCAGGGTTCTTTACCGAGGTGAAGGCACCTGCGAATGCCGCGCACGCAGCACCCGTAAACACGAGGGATTTGCAACTTCGCAGCCACTTATTGGATACCATCCAAGTACTTAGAATAGGTCCGAATATGCCAACGACTGACGAGATTGTCCAATCTCGGTATGTAGTGTAGTTACTCGAGTCGCCGAGGTCCGCGCCGTGTGCACGCAGATAGTATGGCAGGAAGATTGTAAAAAGAGGGTACCTGGAGTTGGGCAGTTAGTCTTTAACTCTCTCTGTTCTACTTGAGTCTGTTGCGAAGACTTACGCAATACCAACCAACATCCACAGCATCGTCAGACAGATCATCAATCTGATTTGTGTCTTTCCCTTGAATAACCTGCTCGCTCGGTGAATGTTTTCGCCAAATGACATCGTCTTCACTTCTTCTGTGGACCCAATTCTGATGAACTGATCGGCAGAAATTGTGTAGCTCGACCTGTTCATCGCGCTAATACGATTGATGACATCCACGCCCTCGTCGATGCGGCCGCAAGTCACCAGCCACCTAGGAGACTCGTGCGTCCGAAGAACTAGAGCCCGAACAATTGACATGACAAGGCATAACCCACCCAGGAGGATGTACAGATACCGTCAGCCCATGTTTGCGGACTTGGGACAGGTCTCTGGTGTTGCATCCTGTGGGCAGCTGAAGGGTACAATAAAGGCCCATCCTGGACTACGATTCAGTTTTGTGCCAATTTGACCCTACGTCGTGATGATCAGCGAGTCTGACCGATGATGCCGGTGATAGTATTCCCTAGTCCCCAAACACACGCAAGTCCAGCAAGCATGAAAGACCATCGCTGAGGGATGTTCTCGGCAAGAATGGTAAGATCAATCGCGACTGTGGAGATCAACAATGTTGTCACGATCAATCATTTCCTTTCTCGGTATAGAGACTTACGGTTTCCGCCTCCGAAGAAGCCACAAACAGCAACCCACACATTGATAGCCGCCCAGTTAGGAGACGAAGCAGCAAGCATAGTAGCAACGGAGATGCCAAATATCGACAGCTGCCACACTATCCTCCTCCCAATATTATCCGCAAGCAAGCCCATCAAAACCGCGCCGATGAGCAAGCCAGCGTAGTTGGACGCCGGGAGCAAAGTGGGGTGTTTTGGCGCGAACTCGGGAATGAGCTGGGGTCCGACGAGAGAGATTGACACGAGGAGCATCTGCATTTACGTCCGTGTTAGCGTCTGCATTTGACGAATGCCTGGGTACCGACCTGATCCGCGAGGAAGCCAAATCCACAAGAAAGGGCCAGCTGCCATTGGAACTTTCCGAATCCAATGGCCTCGACAGCTTCGTCGATCACCCTGAGGTTTGTTTCCACTTCACTGAGTGCATGTGTATTGTTGGATGTGTATTCGACCGTTGTGCCACGGCCATTGCTCTGGATGGGCGTAATCGGCTTTCCGAGATCATCCCCCTTTTCCACAGGGTCATCGTCAACGCTTCCACGCTGAGGGACAGTGCTCATGATGCTTTCTGAACTCTTGGTGGAGTATCGAGGGGCCAAACTTAACGGGTTGCCTTCACGGCGGGCCATCCAACGATGCTAGTCACCCGAGTGATGATATACTCATCCCCCAAAACTCATTCTAACCATTTGCGTTCATGTTCGTCCGGCCTTTCGGCGTAAAGGACCAACACATCCTCTGCCTGTACCCCAGATATGCCAAGAACTACACATCTTCTGGTGGAGGTAGTGCCCTTCTGCTGAGAGAGACCTCGCGCGGAGTAAAGTGGGGACGGCCAGGCCGGAGTTCACATCCTGCGGGGACGGTCCGGACTCCCCGCCTCACGGCATGCGTACCCCGCCTCTCATGATAGCGCTGATTGCCTAAAGCGGCAATTCTAGCCTGAACATCCCGGCTACACCACCTTTGAACTGATAAGAAACAACCTTATCTTGTCCCCGCAGCAAGAGCCGTCTAGATAGCTTCCTCGGTTGACGATATCCAAAGGCAAGGACTCGCAGCCCACAAGTTCCTCACTTGAATCGTTGCCTTGTCTTATTGACACCGTCTGAAACAATGGCTGTTCAGTGCTACTTCCTAAGCCCCAACGAGGATGCTCCTAATAGCCGTCTTCCGGTGCTTCACTATCGCGATGTCCTCCCAGAACCTAGGGATGAGGCTTCAGTGACGGACTTTTTGACAAGGAACAGATGGGAGAAGAGGGTAAGAGAGCACCGTCATGGATAATTGCGTGCAACGTCTCACCAGCACAGGGCACATGGGGACACATTGGCATCCGCCATTTTCATCCGAATAGCCACGAATGCTATGGTTAGTGCGAAACTAATGTGTGGTCCTTCAAGCTGCTCTGACCTCGCTGTGATATGTAGGAATATTCCAGGGACATTCTAAGATGCTCCTCGGGAAGATCTCCACCGGTCAGGGGATGGAAGTGGACGTGAAAACTGGCGACGTCATCATTCTTCCAGCCGGAACAGCGCATTCCTCGCTAGCAAGCTCCTCTGACTACCGATACATCGGCGTGTATCCTCAAGTGAGCCTCTCTCTTTGAAATCTGCCGTCTTTATTTACCATAAACTGTACTAACCGACTGTCTCCGGGATTGCCCTAAATGGCGAAACGAGATGGGTAAAAAGCCTGCAGGAGAGTTCAAGACCGTCATCAAAAGTGTCGAAATGCCAGAAGAGGATCCAGTGTATGGCAGGAATGGTCCATTGAATCAACTTTGGAATAAGGAAATACTTGCCAAGCTATGAATCAGACTTATTTGAAAACTACAACCTCCTTGCCATGCTTAATACCACAAGCCCATATTGGTCTCATCCAAAAAAGAAAAAAGAAAAAAAACAGACATCAGTCTAGTCCTACTTTTGGCCCGGCTTCTGTCACCATGGCTTCCCTTCTTAGATCTCATCTACTAAGTCAGTGTCAACACTTCCCATAGCCGCAGGCTTCCCGCGCCTGACCCTCAGCACAGCTCTCACATGCTCCATTCCCAACGGCGCTCCGTCGCGCACCGCGAGCAGTGATGCCGTCTTGACCACATTCTTGATCTCGCGGCCGTTCAGCTCAAGCTTTGCCAGCGCCTTGAAGTCTTCCTCCTCGAGACGGAATTGGCGGGGTTCCAGCGCTCCAGACTCATCAGCCTTGCGGCGGTCAATGAAGACCTTCCAAACGTGCAGTCGCGAGTCAAAGTCGAGCGCAGGGTAGTTGATGGTCAGATGTATGCGAGACTCGAAGGCCGGGTCGAAAGCTTCCACGCGGTTGGTGGTCAGGAGCATGACGCCTTTGTAGTACTCTAGCAGTCTCAGGAAAACTAGTTTCGGGGGGTTAGACAGACGGGACTATCGGTGATCGTGCAGTAATCAGAACAGATACTCACCTGAGACGATCTGATTGCGCTGGAGGTCAGAAGCTCGTCTTTTCTCGAGGAAGATGTCGCATTCGTCGAGGAGCAGCACTGCTTGCCATTTGGTGCACATCTCAAGCACACGCCGGAGGGAGTCTTCGACATCATCGGCGGTTATTCCGAGTTCGCCAGCACTCATAGCGTAAAGAGGCTTCTTCATTGCCTCGGCCACTATGCTATGTGTCAGTATTAGCCTGCGGGATGCGGGAATAGTTGCACATACTTGACTCTGCCGTGAGGGTCTTTCCCACTCCAGGCTCTCCGCTAAGAAGCATGATGATTCCTTGGCCTGATACATTTAGCTGCATCGAAACTACAACAGGTTGCTCTCAAAGCACGGGAGTTCACCTTTGCCACGAATAATATCGTCAAAGCCACTGGCTGAAGACATCTGTGCCTCAACGAAGGCGCGCACGATGGTCTTGTAGTCGTGCGGCAAGACGAGCTGGTCGAAAGCCCCCTCGTTCCACTCCACCTCTGTCACCGAGTCAATGAAAAAGAGCCCTACGCTTTTATTAGTCATGGTCTCTTACATCAAAGGCTGTACATACCCCATTTCTTCGACGTCAAGTCGAAACCCCGCACCATAGGCGAAGCAAGTTCGCGCTGGTTCGCAGTCAACTCCTTGTCTGCCTCATTCGCCAGGCCCGCTGTTGCGGACTCGACATATCTCATTCTCCCTCGACGCGGCGGGCTATACGGTAAGCCGTAACTCCCCCGGCGGCCTTTCACCCGGCCCTTGAGAGAACCCAGCTTCTCCTTCTCAGCCTTAGGGTCTCTCAGTTTCTTCAGACGAGGAGCGGCCTGGTATTCGTACCGGCAGTACGACTCGCCGTCTATGATGATGCGGCTATGCTCGATCTTGGCTCTGGTCAGACAATGGCCATCGTCAGAGGCAGTTAGACCGGGGACTACTTACCTGACGCCTCTCCACACCTTTGAAGTCTCCGTGTCCAAATTCAAACATTCCGGAATAGCCCTTGTAATGGAACCCCATGTAGCCTTCAAACAATTTTCCTCTGGCTTCAAGCTGTTCCCGGATCTTCTTCATCCCCGGGTGTAGATTACTGGGATAGATCGCCAGCTCCCGGATCGGCAACAAGTCGTCAAACATGTGAACCTCAAACACTTTTGAAGCAAGCCCGAATCTGATGCCATCCGTATCCACGAACTGACACTTCAGCATGAACACGACGCTCCCATCAGACCGCGGCTCGTATCGCGCATTTTTGACGAGAAACAACCGATCCTGGTCGTCAACCCGCGCATACGCCTCTGTATCAGGCTCGAACAGCGTCCAGAGGTAATCAAACGAGACCACGTCATTCTTCCTCAGATCCCGCGCGCGCTCAATCTGCGGCTTGATCTCCGGCGCCAGCACATCATACAGCAGCTTCACATGCTGCCTCGCCAGCTCGTCCGCCCCATCCTCCACGCACTTCTGCAGCGCCCGCCAGCGGTGGAAGAACGGCTGGAACGGCGCCTTGAACTCGACCTTCTTCAGCGTCGTGCTGACGCCGTGGTACCCGCTGAACACGTCGCCCAGCGCGCGCTTGATGTGCGGGCTGTTGACAATGACGGAGTGCAGCGCGAGGACGTTGCCGTCGGTCGCCTCGACGTTGACCTCGCGGCGCGCGATGAGGGCGAACTTGGCCGAGGCGGCGGCGGAGCCCGCGAGGCCGACGTACTCGGGCGCCCAGTCCTCCCAGAGGTCGCGCCGGCTCTTGCGGTAGAACTCCTTGACCTCGGGGGTCTGGCCGATGTCGGTGAGTTTGGTCTTTTCCTCGTCGTCGGAGGAGCGGGAGCGCCGGCGGGGAGGGCGTTGCGGGCGGCTGTCGTCTGAGGAGTAGGCGGCGCTGGAGTAGGAGTCCGGGGTGTCCATTGTGAAGGTATGCCTTGTGTTGGTGAGGAAGATGTCTGGTTGTGCAAGAAGGATGTGATTGATGAGTTGAACGAGAAGGATTATGCGATTTATTAGATCCCCCACTGCGGCTGAGAACTGCTGTCATCCTGGTCATAAGGCAGACCGTGAAAGCCCATGATGACTGCATCCGCTAGCGCAGTCGTCTGAGGCCAATCCGTCATCTTGCCAATGTAATTGGTCCACGTTACGTACGACGAGAGTCCGCAACAAGAACACGACAGTCGATGTCCATAAGAGCTTAGTTGCACTGGATGATATGTCCTGTGGTTGCACAAAGTATCTCGACATACTCGCTTGAGGACCATTCTGAACCTCTTCTTGACTTATTGAGGGGCAGACTCATGTAAGCCTTGAAATTGAAATACGAATCGGCACGTTGTGGCAACAGAGTCGTTGGAGGACGAGGTACGCATCCATGCCGACCCAGTCGCTCCGTGGTGTTTTCGCATGTTCCCATACATACGTCAACAGGGGTGTGAGTGAGGCCTTCATGATTTCTCGGACTTGATGATGGAACTCAAGCGTTATTGGTCCACAGCAACCCCTAGCAGGCGTATGCACGTCAGATAGCGCGGCAAATAAGAAGACATCGCTCCATCGCCAGGCAGCAACAATTGCGCCAACGATAAATCTGACGTTACGCAGACCACAATCTCCATTTCTTGGCATCACAGCTGAAACCACAAACCCAATCATGGAAGACGACATCCGCAACTCCACCAGCGCCCCCAACCTCAAATTCTCCTCCCAAATTGACGGGATCCTCAAACACGCCGGCCCGCGCGACAACGCTAAGCGCTGGGCACGCAACCTCCGCTTCCTCACTTTCGACGACGGCACCGACCACCCCGATGCCGCAACCCCGACTCCGACCCGGGGACAATGCCGGCGGTGCGCCGAGAGGGTCCCGGCGCCGGCGGGCCACATGTGCGCCGCGCACGCAAACATCCGGCCCACCCCGGAGTCGCTAACGGCGTGGGAGCAGAAGTTGGCAGAGTTCCCGGACCCGTGCGCCCACGTGGAGGATTTGACCTGCGACGGGTGCCGGCACATTCCTCTCTTCCCGAACACGGAGACGGCCTCGACGTTCCGGGTTAGGAGGGCCGCGGTGACGGAGGAGGATGCTTTGTTTTCGGAGTGTCGCCATTTCGTGGCTGTGTCGTACTGTTGGGAGAGTCAGCCGTCTGATGAGGACGGCGAGGCTTCGTCTCTTCCGCCGTATACTGTTATCGAAGAGGACGGCACAAAACGCGCGATGAGGGCTCCCCGCGCCACGATCGACCGCGTGGTGAGATTTGCGAGGGAGAATGGGTTTCGTATGATATGGATCGACCAAGTACC
>JAKMXC010000586.1:0-37014 GCA_025328345.1 Colletotrichum sp. SAR11_59 | reverse complement strand
TCTTTTTCTTTTTTTGCGCCCTTGGCCTGGCCCATAATAATGGTTTGTACGGCAATGATTAAAAAAAAAAACAAAAAAAAAAAAAAGGGACGAAAGGTACCAGTTACGTAGGTAGGTACCGCCACCCAACATTCTCAGCTTCCCAGGTAGCGTCCCTGGTCCCTGCGCCCGCCCCCGGAGCCCTGAAAGTGACCCAGGTCACGGCCAAGCCAGAAAACAAGTCAAGTCCCTGTTCGGACCATTTACAGACCGCACTTGCTCTTCATCTACCTATTTTCTACGGGGACGAAAGAAGCTCGGGGAAGGAAAACCATGATTTAATAACCTTGAATCGCTCCCCCGTCATACCATACCGCAAATTCCGATTCCTCCTTCGCTCCCGCTCGCTCCCACGCGACCTGTCGCTCTCAAGCTCAGATTTTCGTCCTCTCTCTTCGGCTGAACGTTGCGCGCCTACCTACACTACACTACACGTCAAAGCTACCCAAAAAAAAGACCTACCCAGGCACTGCGCGCCGTGGGCCTGCCTCCCAGCAATGCGGTCTCTACCCGCAATAGTGGGCTTGCTGCCTCTGCACCTCGCCCTGTTCCAGCAGCAGTTCCTGCATGGCGTCACTGCAACGCCCGTCGTCAGCGGGCCGCAAAAAGTCATTGGCTCTGCGTCTGCGCCTGCAAGAACTCAGGAAGAGCCTCGCCGCTTGAGCGGGAAGTTTCTGCACATTACAGGTACGTGGAATGCAACCCGAGCACACCCTAATGCCCGCGATTGGGACAGAAATGGCTAACAGCTGCCGTGCGGCGATCCTACAGATTTCCACCCAGACCAGTACTACAAAGCCCACACCTCAACACAAGAAGATATAGCTTGCCACAAAGGCAGCGGGCCTTCAGGCTACTACGGCGCAGAAACCTCAGACTGCGACTCCCCCATCTCCCTTGTAGACGCGACTTTCGACTGGATTGCCAAGAACATCGCCGACGACATCGACTTCGTCATTTGGACTGGCGACTCGGCGCGCCACGACAGCGATGAAGAAATTCCTCGAAATGCCAGCCAGGTGCTTGGCACGAATCGATTGATCGCCGATAAATTCGTCGAAACATTCGCTCACCCGACCGATTCCACGCGTATGACCGTACCGGTCATTCCCACCTTTGGAAATAACGACATTCTGCCGCACAATATCCTGCGACCGGGCCCTAACAAGTGGCTGGGATACTACTCGGAGATCTGGAAGCGTTTCATCCCGGAGGAGCAGCGTCACTCGTTCGGTTTCGGTGGCTGGTTCTACGTGGAGGTCATCCCTAATAAGCTGGCGGTCTTCAGCTTAAATACGCTATACTTTTTTGACCGAAATGCGGGCGTCGATGACTGCCAGCAGCCCTCAGAGCCTGGCTTCAAGCAGATGGAATGGCTCCGCGTGCAGCTGCAATTCCTCCGCGAACGTGGCATGAAGGCGATCCTGATGGGCCATGTGCCCCCGGCCCGCACCGACAGCAAGAAGAACTGGGACGAGACATGCTGGCAAAAGTACAACTTATGGATGCGACAATACCGTGACGTTGTCGTCGGGTCTCTGTATGGCCACATGAACATCGACCACTTCATTGTGCATGATACTAAGGATATGGACATCGATGTCCTCAGCGGCTTCGCCGTTGACGACGACGTTGGTCGAGAAGCTTTCGAGGACGAACTTGAAATTCAGTCTGCAGCGGACTACCTCCAAGAGTTGCGAGAAGGCTGGTCGAAACTTCCGAACGTGTCCAAGGCCCTGCTCGGTGAGGCCGACGCCGTGGAGCCAGAGAAGAAGAAGAAGAAGAAGAAAGGCAAGAAGAAGCCGTCCAAGGACCTGGGCGGTAAGTACGCCGAGCGATACCATCTTTCCCTCATCGGACCCAGCATTGTGCCCAACTACTTCCCCACCATTCGGGTCATGGAGTACAACATCTCTGGGCTTGAAAATGCAGCGGTTTGGACCGATTCCTTCACCGATGCGCTGCCGGCGATCCAGCTGCCGACCGACGATGATCCGATACACGAGGAACTGAAGCGTGATATGGAGGCTGCAAAGAAGAAGAAGAAGGGCAAGAAAGGAAAGAAGGGAAAGAAGGGCAATGACAAGAAGCCGGACATGGGCGAGGATCCCAACCTGGTCGTTCCCGAGCCACCACCTGCAGGGACAGGGCCAGGCCCGGCTTACGACCCTCAGCCCCTGACGTTCCTTGGGTATACCCAGTACTTTGCGAACCTGACCTACATCAACAACGATATGACGCACGACGACGGCGCATCAGGCAGCAAGTGGCGCGACGGCATCCATAAAGACAAGGATCCCAAGTCTAGCAAGCCCAAGCCGAATCCCTTCGAGTTCGAGGTTGAGTACAGCACCTTCACGGACAAGATCTACGGCCTGTCAGATCTGACCGTGCGGAGCTACGTCAAGTTGGCTCGCCGCATCGGTCAGGAGAGCGCCAAAGGCAAGGTCCTTGCAGAAGACTTTGAAGACGACAGCGAAGAAGACATAGAGGAGAATGATGACGAAGAATATGATTCTGACGACATAGACGAAGACGTAGAGACGGAGAAGAAGAAGAAGAAAGGAAAGAAGGGCAAGAAAGGCGGCAAGAAGAAGAAGCACAATAAGGTTTGGTTGCATTTCCTCAAGCATGCCTTCGTCCGGACGGTGCCGGAGAAGGATCTGAAGAAATTTTAGAGATTCGGAAAGATGCCTAGAGGGAGAGAGCGCGTTACGGGGTGCATCATTGAAGTTCTGCATTGTCGTTTATCGTGTTGCTTTTTGCATGATTAGATGAAGAGGGCGTTCGGGGAGCATGATCAAGGGTAGCGAAATTCGTCTTTTACCTGTTCGTCTACTTTCAGTCGAGCAATACGCACGCTTGCAATATGAAGCATTTACATGGCTGCAACCTGGCGTGTTTGATTAGCGGCTTTTTTGGCACTGTCTTTTTCCGTAGCATGGCTCTGCGAGCTTTGGGTTGCAATGAGTAGAAAGAATCCAGAAATCATATTGCCATTCATTACTTTTGGTCTACCGGCAAATTCCTACATAATCTGGAAACGTGGAGGCAATGTCGTTTTCTTTTTACATGTCGTTACAATTGGGAATGATTTAGTCGCTCTCGCTTGGCCCTCCGGCAGGAGGATCAGAGAAGCCGTCCCACTCGTCCTCCTCCGAATCCCCGTCATCGGACTCGGCGTTGATTTGAGTCTCGAGGTCGTCGGCGTCGATGCCAATGGAACCCGAGATATCCCAGCGGTCGCCCTTGGCAGCACGTCCAACGTACTTGACGAAGCGCAGAGTACCGCTGTCGCGGAGCACCAGCGTGAGCTTGTTCCACGCCGCAGCCTGGAAGAAGAGAATATTGTCATCGTCGCCGCTCGACTTGTAGATCGCCGCATCCTCTTCCTCCTCGCCATCGTCGCCGGCCATATAGACCTCGTGACCACCAACCTCAAGCTCCTCTTTCGGCTCAGGCTCCGGCTTGGCTTTGGCCTTAGCTTTGCCCTTGCCCTTTTTATCCTTCTTGGACTTGCCATTGGACTTCTCTACCTCTTCCTCCCCAGCCTGCTTCTCCTCCTCCTCCTCTTCATCATCCCCCCAACCCTTTGAAGGGGTCATGCCGAGGTTGAACTCCAGACACGGCTTGCCCTCGTGCCCTGTAGCGAGCGTGTAATCCAGACCGTGGCGGAATCGACGAGCAAGGAATTCGTGGCTCTCAACGACCGTGCCGGTGGCAACCTGTAGCCACTCGCGAAACTGACGCGAGGGGAGGAGGTTATCGAGGAGCTCTGTCAGGGGGTTCTCCTCCTGCGAGCTGCGTAGCTCGTCAGCGCCTGCAGGCTGTTGGTAGAGATAGCGGTGCTTGTGCGGAGGACGGGCGACGCGCCACGCCGACCTCTTCTCGATCTTGCTGCTATCTTCTGGAAGCACAGCCTTCTCCTGAGACTCAATGTACTCCCTCAACCGGGCACTGAATTTCTTTGACAGAATGTTGGAGAGCGTGATGCTCGAATTCTCTTCAAAATGCTCTGTGATCTGTTCCAACGTGTCCGGCGTCAGGTACTGTGGGTTAACGTACCTGAGTAAAAACTCAAGGCCTGCCTCGTCAAAGCCGGCTGCCAGATCCGAGCCGGGCTCGTTGATCTTGACGGGCCGCGGGCGCGGGGTGTCGTGCTGGTCAGGGTTGCCCTGCAACTGCATGAGACCCGAGTTCTTGACCTGCTTCTCCTCGGCACCCTCTATATATCCGTCCTCGCCAATCTGGGGGATGTGGAACCAGCCAGAGATGGCCATGCGGATGCGGCCACCATCTTCCTCGAGCTGAGCCTTGGATTCGGCGTGGTAGACCTCCTCGACGTCGTGGAAGGACTCACCCGGCTGCACGGCGAAAAAGGAAAGCTGATTCCAGGCCGGCGGTATGACCTTGGTGTGATCCGGCGCAGGCGTCTTGGCAACCTCGCCGTCCTTGCCTTCGAGCTCGTCGACAGGGAACAGACGGAGAGCACCGCCCCACTCGGCCTTCCACGGCTTGTCTGGGTCGGTGAGGTACAGGATATAGCTGACCTTGCGGCTGCCAATCACGTCGTCGTGGCAGAGGAGGTAGCAGCCAGGTGTGTAAACGTTGATGGCCATGTCGGTCTTGCGACCGCTCAATGGGCCGCAGCCTGTGATTTGGGAGACATAGTTGCGGAAAGTCTCGGAGTAGATGGCGTCGCGCAGAGAGAGGAGAGAGGGAAGCTTGGCGAGAGCCTCATCATCGAGGCCGTCGAGGTTGGCGAGGTCGCCAGACTGGTGGATCTTGTAGATGTCGGTCTCTTTAGGGGTGAAGGAGACGTTTTCGCGGATCTCGTCGCGGACGGAGCGCAGGAGCTTGTCGTCGACAAGGCCGGTGATTACGGAGTGTTTGTACGGGCTCGACTTGGCGTACTCGTCGGTGTAGGACTCGAGGACGTTGGAGTCGAAGAGGCCCTTGCGGAATCGTGACTTTGCGACGTCGGCCGAGAGAGCTGTTGTAGGACTCGGTGTTAGTGCGACGTCATTTCTTGACAGAAAGGTGCTGTGCTGGTTCGCTCACTCGTCTTGGACTTCTTCTTGGACTTCTTCTTGTCGTCAATCCGCGATTCGGCCTTGCGCTTCATTATGGGAAATCAATGGGTCTGTGAGGGAAGGGAGGTGTTGCTGTGCGCGGAGGAGGAGGGATGAAAAAAATTGTTGGCAAACTCCCAGACCATATCTGGGTCGAGAGCTTCGATCGGGCGTGGGCTGAGGTCCCACATAAAGTTTTTTTTTTGTTGCCCATTCTAGCAGCTGTTTTCGCGGCAAATCGTCCCATGGCTCGGCGTTGGCCCCTGCAGAGCACCGCAATGCGCCCTCCCGTCCACCACGGTGACGTTGGGTGCGCCCTGCTGGTTTTTTTCTGCTCAGTCTGGTGGTCAGAGTCTTCTCAACGAAGAAGCTTGACATGCAACCCGTTCACACAATTGGCAATGCAGATTGGTGCAGACGGGACACACATTTGAAGAGGATCTTGTTTCCATTCAAATGCTTCCAGGAACTTGCATAACACCCCAAGCGCCGGATGCTTCGTTGTCGAGTAACAATGCGGACCGCCAGCCTTGACTTGTGAGTAAGTAGCCAATGCCGTCCCGAGGTCGCCTGCAACATATTGTTCTTAGGCGCTGGGGAGTTCAAAATAGGCTAAGAAGGACTATCGCATCAGAAAGAGCCGGCCAACTTCAGCCAGCGTGAGTGTGGTGTGGCCTCCGAGCACGCGGGGTTGGGACGGAGCGCTTTGGAGACCGCAGCGGACGCATCGGCGAGCCGTTGCCAACCGCCGACGGACCCCGCGTCCCTCAGTACCCCGCCGCCCGTCCTCTTGGTGTCATGCATCCCCATTCATTGGCGTCGATTGCGGCTCCAGGTGCGTCTTCTTGGTCATTAGTGTCTCGATTGGGCAATTCGCCGGCGTCCTGACCCAACTTCTCCGCGTGCTTGCTTCAATTACGAAGACAGTTCAACCCCGCTTGTAAACCGATAGAGCTACTGCAAGTGTCCCATTCTTTAAGAGCTAAACTTGTCGAGTCCGAGTCATCAATCCAACATCTTATCTCTCATGCACAGCAACTCCTCTACTTTACAAACACCTCATTGCAGGAACTTATTGTTCTAATTCTCCGGACACAAAACTAAGCCTTGGAGGTCGAACTTAACAATGTCTACACAAATCGACATCGCGGCCGCGAGAGCCAAGTTCCCTGCCCTCGGCCAGGACCAAGTCTTCTTTGATAACGCCGGTGGAAGTCAGACTCTTGGGACTGTCATAGACTCGTACGTTCTTGAACCCTGTAGCCGCCGTACACGCAACCCACTGACGCCACGCAGGATCCGTGACTATCTCTCTCAGACCAATGTTCAGCTAGGAGCCTCATACAAAGTTGGCCAGCGCTCCACGACTCTCTACGGTGACGGCTACCAGGCCGGGGCCAAGTACATCAATGCATCCCCCGATGAAATTGGTAACAATGTCCAATCCCACCCTTTGTATCTCAACTGACCAAGCAGTCTTCGGCGCTTCGACCACTCAGCTGTTCAGGAACCTCTCTCACACCTTCTCCTTCAGCAAAGGCGATGAGATCGTCGTCTCCGGAGTTGATCACGAGGCCAACATTGCATCCTGGGTCGACCTCGCCGCCCACCAGGATCTGGTTCTCAAGTGGTGGAAGCCAGACAACTCGCCCAACCCCAAGCTCACTGTTGACAATCTCAAGCCTCTGCTCTCAGACAAGACTCGCCTGGTAACCTGCACCCATGCGAGCAACATTCTCGGCACAATCCACGATGTGGGGGCCATCGCATCCTTGGTCCACGAAAGCACGCCAAGGGGTCTCGTCTGCGTCGACGGCGTGGCGTATGCTCCGCACCGGCCCATCGATGTCAAGGCCCTCGGTGTTGACTTTTACGCCTTCTCCTGGTACAAGGTCTACGGCCCGCACACGGCCATGTTGTACGCCAGTCGCAAGGCGCAGAATACCCACATGCGGTCGTTGGGACACTTCTTCAACCAGGGCGATACGCTCGAGGGCAAGCTAGGTTTGGCGGGTGGCAGCTACGAGCTGGTTTCCGCCGTGCCAAAGGTTCTAGAGTATCTCGGTACGCCGAATTCGGACGGCTGGAAGGGAAAGATTGAGCAGGAGAGGCAGCTTCAGTCGACCCTCCTAAAGTATCTCAACGGCCGGGGGGATGTCACCATCTATGGCGAGTCCGATGCAGGCACCGAGCGCCGTGTCCCAACGATCAGCTTCAGAGTGAAGAACTGGGGCGCGCGAGAATTGGTCGAGACTGTCGAGAAAGAAACAGACTTTGGGTTCAGATGGGGTCACTTCTACTCTTATCGTCTTTTGAAAGATGTGCTTGGTCTAGATCCATCGGATGGTATCGTCAGGGTCAGTATGGTCCATTACAACAGCTGTAAGTCTTCGCCAATGTTCTCTTACTGCAGAATGAGAGCTGACGCCGTTATAGTGGAAGAAATCAAGAGCTTCGTTGCCGCCTTGGACAATGCGCTGGCGCAAAAGAAGTGAAAGGAAAAAAAGTCTAGTTGTATATAATTAGGATTAAGAAGACCAACGCATTTCCACTAGGGGAGCGCGTTGTCCGACTTAGTTGTAATATGTACCGAACATAAAAACGCATGGCTTGCTTCCCTTTTGTCCCCACGCAAATATAAATCAACCAACAAAAGAAGCGCACACATCAAGTCATAAACATCATCTGGCAGCCCGCCACATGCCATTTTCAGAGCTTGCCGATCCTCTTCTCCACGGCCGACTTCAACATCGAAATGACCTCTGACGGGTCCTTTGCGCCAAACACAGCGCTACCCGCCACAATGACGTTCGCACCAGCATCGGCTGCCTGGTCAATGGTGCCGGCTCCGAGACCACCATCGACTTCAATGTTGAGGTCTGGGTACTTTTCGCGCAGGGCTTGAACCTTGGGCAGCTCAGAGGCCATAAACTTTTGCCCGCCGAAGCCGGGCTCGACCGTCATGACGAGGACCATCTGTGGTTTGACGAGTTAGTATCGACCTGCACGGAGAACCCATGTCGTGTAACATGCGCATCGGCGGGACCAAAGGAAACTCACTTCGGGTCTCTCGAGAGGGTCCTCGCTCTCAAGAATATCCCAGAGAACGTCAACTGGCGTTGCAGGCTTGATCGCGATACCAGCATGAAGACCTTGCTCGTGAATGTAGCGGATTAGAGCCTTGGGATTCGTCGTCTCGTCGGATTTGTCCTCGGGCCTCTCGGCGTTGGAGGAGAAGGCGGCTTCGTAGTGGAAGCAGTAAAGATCGCAGCCGGCGTCCTTGAACTCCTTAACCCACTTCTTAGGCTGGAGGGAAGCATAGCTCGTTAGTTGACTGCTGCAGTATTGTGGCTGCCTGGTGACCATTGTCACCATCAGAATCTGACTTGAGACTCACCTCTGAGATCATCATGTGGCAATCGAAGGTTCCCTTGCCGTCCTTCTCAGAGGGCTTGGTGACGTGGCCACGGATCTTGCTCACGACACCCGGCCCAAATGTGATGTTGGGCACAAAGTGTCCATCCCTGTGGCACAGATCAGCTCTGTCGGACCTGAAGCTCTCGAGCGTCGTTCGAAGACAGACGTGCGTCTGCTATTTTGGATCTCGCGACGCCCTCGGCTGGTTTGGTTCTAGCGGGGTGTGTTTACATAATGTCAACATGAAGCCAGTCGGCTCCTTGAGAAATTGTGCGTGAGCAGCATGCGCCGAGGTCGGCAAAGTCCGCCGCCAGGATCGAGGGTGCAACAATAGCTTTGGGCGCCATCTTGTTTGTGTATGTTGGATGGTCGTATGTGAATGTGATTTGGAAGAAAGCAGTCAGCCGAGGAGGGAGCGGTGTGGACGGATTATGTGTATTTTTGAGCGGGTGTGTGTTCGTGAAGGTTCTGTTAAGGGCGGGAGGGTTCACTGAAAGCTGCGACGGAACATGCGACCCTCGGAAGCTATGGTAAGGTATGGACCCTGAACTCAGGTCAGCTCTTTTAGCGGGGCAGAGCCTGGGTCACCGTGGTTTTGCTGGGTTGTTCCCACATTCTAGAATCTAGAACCGCTAATTATTGAGGGGTTGACGTCCACTACGCGGTGGGGTGGTCGACCCGCCGGGGCACGTACCGCCCGTATGATAAGGTCCGGAGTACATAACGCCGCGGGGTCCCATCGGAGTTACAGAAGCATCTCTGGCGCACGCGAGGAGCTGTGCCTTAGAATAGCTCCACTGATCCCTCCCATTGGGCTGGCAAAGGCCGCGAGACGGGGGCCGGACGGGGTCCCAGACGGGGCCAAGTCGGCAAAGTCTTGACGTTGGGAAAATGTCATGCTGGGCCACTCGGGCCATAATCCGCCGGGCGGATTTTGCTCATCAGGTGCGCAACTGACCCCCACACACAAACCTCACGATGCGGAAAACAAGAAAAGCGACAGGCGAAAGGCGAAGGAAGGCCACACACACACACACACACACCACCAGCACCGTCACCCCCGCCGATAATCACGAAAATCACCATCATCATCGAGTCTTGGTACATCGTCATAATGCTCTGTTCAAATTACTACACGCCGTCGCGTGGTGTGCTGTCAACCTCGTGGCGTGATGCAGGGGCAAAGAAAAAGCACATCACTTTCTCGGCCGAGACCGTCGGCACGGCGGCTGGCAGCAGTCGGGTTGCGAGAAAAAAAAGCACGGCGCACTCGAAACGACTCCTGATCCACTCTAACTGCCTGGATAATGCTGCCCGCCCATCCATTTATACTTACACGTGCTTTGGCCCATGGTCCCAGTTGTGCTAGAACCATCTTTAGCCGTCAAAGCTGTACTTCAACCAGCCTCCCAACGCCTTCAAGCTCTCCCACCGAACGTGTTCGTCTACATCCCCCATGAGCTCCATGACCCTGGTCTTCAGGCCGAGCTTCTCCAGCTGGTACCTCTTTTCCGGAACCTCCTTGACCAAAGCTCCGACATCATTGCAAGCAATGGCCAACACCTGCTTGTCATTGTCCCATGGCCTCTTCATGATATCGGCAAGTTTGCGGGGGACCTGCCCGTTCTCATGCTCGAGAATCTTGCGCGCATTCTCGGCCCAGAAAACCTGGCTTCTGTGAGGCGGGGACCACCGGAGGTGGCCAGATTCAACTTCTGCAACGTATTCGTCAAAGGTAGTCTTCGTCTTGGTATACTCCTCAAGAAGCTCCTTCAATTTTTGGAGATCTTCCAAGAGGTCGGGGTCGGTCAAGTGACGGCCGCTGAGATTCTCGAGGAGTGCAGGCAGCCTTGCAAGCACTGCGGTAGGGAGGAGTGATTTCTGGTTCTTTTCGAGCAAATTGTAAAGGGTCGACACAATCAAACGTGTTGTCTTCTCCTTCGGAGACAGGCGAAGAAGCTGAGTGTACAACAAGATGATGTCGTACTCGCTGCCAACAGTTAGCTTAGAGATAGTCATGGATTTCCCGGGCAACGTACTCGTTCAGGTCGTCACCAATCTCCTCAGCCTCAAAGCTCAGTTGCCAGACAACCAACAGAACATGATATAATAGCTGAAGCCCAACTCCGCCACCGAGCGAACCCTCAAAGCCAGTGGATCTCGAAGGAGCATTGCCACTCCATATGCTTGCAGAAGAACTGCCGTTGCTTCCGATGCCCGCAGCAGTCTTAAGGATGTCGATCAGAGGAGAAATTGTCTCGCTTCTTTGGTTCCAGAACTGTTGCCGCGACACATGTCCGAAAAGTAGCGAGGAATACTCTTGGACTGCGATATCTTGAAGACCCGCATCAGAGCTCTTGGCAAGGCCCGAGAGATATGTGAGCAGGACGGGAATGGCGTTGCGTGTCGCCTGGGATTCGTCGAGCGCGAGAGACATCAGCTTGGTCAGAGCAGTCGACGTGAGCAACGGGATCGGGTCCTCGGTATTGTTCGAGTGCGCGAGCAACGGTAGAAAGTGTTTATAGGGGTCTGTATTCTTAATAAGAGCCTTTGCGAGTGACGGTACGCCTGTGAAACGAGGTCGATCAGGTTAGCTCAGATTCGATATAGTCCGCGTGATATGGAGATTAAAGCGCCGCAATCAATCTCGGAGCATACGATTCATAGGGCAGAGGAGTTGGTTGCTAGAAAGACGGCTTGATAGGGAACAGTCGCGCATGACGTACTAGGCAAAAGGTCGGCTAGCAGGACGAGGACGAATTGAACGACGTTCGCCTGCTTTCCAGCAGACTCCAGCACGCTGGGCTTGCCGGGCTCCCCAACAAAGAGTGAGCGGTAGCCATCGAGATCGCCTTCTACAATGTCCTTCCTTGCCTCGGGCTTCTTCGCCTTGTCGACGGCGCGGATGCGGGCCAGGTGGTCCTCGGTGATGGTGCCTGCTCTAACAGCGCCATCCCAGGGGATCGGCCGCTGGCGAATGTTGCTCTGCAGCGAGGCCAGGTACGTGGGAGGATCGAGCGACATTTGGGGCGGTGGGTGGGAGAGAGCGACCCTGGCGGCTTCGAAATGGATGGAGGTGCGTCGCCGAGGGAGTTGAGGATGAACTGCGTAGATGGAATCGGCGTGCTTCGATAGGTAGTCGTCGCAGGTGGGAGCTGTCTGATGAACGTAGCAAGCACATTCGAGCCGCAGCCGCAGCCGCGCACGCCCACTTTTGGGTGCACTTTCCCTGCTGCAAGTCACAGCGTCAGCGACCGCGCTTGATTGGCTCAAGGTCCAGTTCTAAGTCAGCCACAGATGAGAGCTTCCCAGGATCCACCAAAGCTTACAGGTGGCCAGTCATACAGCTTCATGGGAAGCCAGCTGCTGGGGCTGGTGCGGCGGCAAGGGAGACCTTTGTCCGGTGGTACCCAGCCTGTCCACTCTAACGGAGCTTGGCTTCTCGTCTATGTTCCTCTTCACACCTCCAGGCTCCAAATAGCAACCATGATGTAGTCTGCCCCGACTTCCAGCCTCCCAATTTTATTCAGGGGCAGCACTCCTCCGCTGTCACAATCAACTTCATCAAATCGGCATGCGCTGCACAGTTTCCCCATGATTCGAATGGCCCACGCCATGCAGGAGACCTCTTTAGAAGTGGTCCCAGGATAACGCGGGAGGCGGCTCTAGCCAGGAACATACAGATACGTCGTCGATTCGAAGTGGGAGTGCTCGCATAGACGATGCGCTGTACAACACATCCCGTCGGGCCTTGCGCAATCCGGAGCCCACGGACAGTCGGCTAGTGAGATGCCAACGCGATGTCACAACTACAGCGACAAGGTAATTGTAGCGGCTGTCACTGCACCGCAATCTGCCTCGCCTGCCATATGCGCCTCACAGATGCTGTTTGCACGGCTGAGGGCCTAGGGGCTTGGTGCCGTAGTGACAGCAAGGCGGGAGAGCGTGCCACGCCGCAGCATATCTCTTTCGCGAAGCAGGCGATGCCTCACATTAAGGCGTCTGAACTGGTGGCAGCGAATGAGCAAGCTTACATCGCCCGATTCAACAGAGAAGAGTGCTGCCAAGGAAGGAAGGTGCAACTTAACTCGGTGTAAGGGAGAGAAACGGCAGGGAACACGCCGCTAGAGCAGGAAAACACAGGGCGCCGGACGGGAAGTTGGAACTGGCTCCCGTCGTCACCTCTGTCTCCTGCGCTCTTTTCCTATCGATTGTCCAGCATCCAGCGTCCAGCGTCCCCCGTCCCCATCGTCGTCGCCCAGTGGACGGATCGACCCCTGCAGGTAAACAGTGGAGGCCAGGCGCTCTGAGCCGGACCAGTCACAAAAGTGAAGGCCATTCGTTTGCCAGCTCACACAGGCATCTCCCCGCACCAGCGCCATGGAACCACTTTAATACCCTCGCCTTTTCGATACAAGACTCACCTCTCGGTGCCCGATCTTCAGGAACAGCGCCAGAATTTGTCTGCCAGCAGCTGCGACGAAATCGAGCAATCACAAGGGAGAAAGAGAGAGAGAGAGAGACGCAGTGAAGCCTTGCTCCAGAGCCTCCGCCCTGCGCTGCAGACTGCAGACTGCAGACTGGACAGCTAATCGGTGAGACCAGATCCCTGCGACATTTCGTATCATTCGAGGGTAGCATTGTGGGTGCCAGTGCCAGTGTCAGTGTGGATGCGGGTGTGGTGACAGCAGCGGAAAATCGAAGAGGTTGGACTTGGCCCCAAGAGAGGAGGTTGGGAATCCCGCGAAAAAAAGACTCTCTGCCCAAACCAAGTAATACTACCTCCAGTTTGTCCGCTACCCTCTCTTAAAGTCACCTTGCCTGCGGATTTCATTCTTTTCCCGATTTCTTGGTCTTTTCCCCTCTAGCAAAACTCCCAAGAACATTACAACCGTCGAGAGCGACCCTGTTGATAATACAGCAGCTGCTGGCTTACACTTTGCGGTCCGCACACTAACAGACTAGGCCGGCCAGCTCACTCGCTCTTCTCACATTCCACGCTCTTCTTTACCCAGCCATTAATACCTCATTACTTCTCTTGATCATTCCTCCTGCTTGCCTACCTACACACCCATCCACCGTAGCCCTCGAGGCGACGAGACGAGACAAGCTCCGCGACACATCCCGCTGCAAGCGTCGGCCGCGATTTGCCAGTTTTTCATCCCGCCGTTTTTTTCTCCGGCTCTTCACATTCCTGGCCTACGACCACGCCGCCCTGCGCCTTCCGTCAGAATGGGTCGGAACAAGCAATCGGGCGCGGCCTCTTGGGTCGCCGCCGGCCTTGTTCTTTTGGTCTCTGCCCCCACTCCGATTCTCGCCCATCCGTATCCGTTGCAAAACATCGCCAACAACCTCTTTTACGAGCTTGGTGACAAGTTCATGAAACGCGACTGTGTCCAGCGATGTGGCGCTGATTCTCAGTACTGCTGCGGCTCTGGCGAGCAGTGCTACACCGTCAACAACATTGCTGGTTGTAGCACAGTCAATGGTGGCGGAGGCTATGGCATCTACACTACAACATGGACAGAGACGAACACTTTCACGAGCACAGTCACCACCAATTGGCCCGAGACGACGAAGGCGTCGGGAGGAGGCGGCACCGGAGCGACTTGCGTTCCTCAGAACGACGGAGAGACGGCGTGCGGCAGCATTTGCTGTGCCTCTAACCAGTACTGCGCCTACTCTGGCCAATGCGCCCAGAAGGGCTGGGACATCACAACAATCACCTCTAACGGCGTTCCTATCACGACACAGTTCTCTGCTCCTTACAGGGTCACCAGCACCGGGGCCACTGGCACGTTCGCATCCCAGACGGCAACGGGAACCGGAACCGCGGTACCAATCGCCGATGAAGGTACCGGCGGTGGCTTGAGCGGCGGCGCTATTGCGGGCATCGTCATCGGCACGCTCGCTGGTCTCGGCCTGCTCATGCTGCTCTGCTTCTGCTGCATTGCCCGTGGTCTCTGGGGCCTCATCTTTGGTGGCAAGAAGAAGGAACGCAGTCGCGAGCGTGTCGAGGTTGTCGAAGAGAGATATTCGCGTCACGGCAGCCGCATGCCTTCGGCTCACTCTCATCGCCCATCTCACGGCGGTTGGTTCGGCGGGGGCCGCCCCGCATCTGCCTCTCGTCGCAAGGAAGAGAAGAAGGAGGGCGCCAAGTGGTTGGGTCTCGGCGCCGCGGCCGCAACCATGGCGGCTCTGTTGAACATGAAGAAGGACAAACCCGCACGCAAGCCCGAGCGATCAACATACACCGACTCGTATTACTCCTACACGGGGACAAGTCCCAGTGAGTCTTCATGGGATTCTCGGACTAGATCGAATCTGACCTCCTACCTAGGCAGTTCGAGCTCTGGGGGAAGAACTCACCGAACGGGCCACACGCGTGGCACCCGCACTACGCGGCACTCACGGCGGTAGAAGACTGAGTTGTTCTCGAGACTCGCCAAGATGCATGTGCTTTCGAATGTCTCTTTGACCGGCTTTGTTTTTGAGGCTTGAACATGCTTCGGACGTACATAAATTGGTATTATTTCTGTACTTTCAACCGGCGTTTAAGGGGGAACATATCATAATTTGGCTTTAGGTTGTTGAATGTGACACCGGAAGGGCACAAGACAACAACACCACAGCATGAGAGATGAACCACTCGGCGACGAAGAGGAACGCTGATTTGAGAGACGAACGCGAGATTGGAACGATTACGACGAAACTGGATGGAATGATGGGTTTGGAGACGAAGGAGACGAAGACGACGACGAAAAGGGGTGTGAGAGAAGATCTCTTGGACATGGCGGCCCTCTCCTTTCGAGCGATTCCAAAGTTGGCGTACTTCCATACCACGCACACATAGCCCCAGCATAGCATGTACGATGTCAGAACGATTTAAGTGTTATAGACGAAACTTTTGGTGGTAAGCTCGTAAGCTGACGAGCCACCGTAATGCATCAGACGAAAGGATTCCGTCATGCTGAATTGACTTTGGACTTTTTGCAAAGGCCACAATGTTTGCTTTGAACTTGAGTTTGGAAGCCTTGTTCAGATGAACATACGAAATTCGGGCCAAAAGTCTGCGATAACGTTTGTCCTGCAAAGGAGCGGAATGCCTTCCCGCATCGCCTAGCCTCTGACGAATGACGAATGAACTCTGGGTGGTCCAGTCAGCCTGCCCCCGCGCAAAATACCTTCTCGTCACCAAGCACCAGATACGAAGCGAGGGAAGGGTATGAGGTTTTTGAAGAGGTTTTTGAAGAGGTATCATTTCACCAAAAAAACGCCAATTCGTTTCATGCATACAGACTTTAGACAGGCAGTATTCAAGTATACCGCTCATAAGCGAGCTGGTGCTTCTTCTTGCTTTTTGATGGTATAGCCCTGTGCTACACTCACACGACACCATCTTTTTGGGTGCTATGCTGTGCCTGCAAATGATTGAACCCCGGCCACTCTTTGTCATAAGAACCCAGACCAGAACCCAGAAGTTTTTTTATTTCCCGCAGAGACCGAGGGCCTCGAAAACACTAAACCATCACACATTACGTGATAATGTCGCGTTTACTGGTCCTCGACAATGTTGCCCTTCTCAGAGACGTACATACCGTCAAGGAACTAGATCAGGATTAGTATGCTGGGGTTTCTGAGGGTTCAGTTCAAGCTACAACATACCTTACGGATATCCTTGTTGCGGACCTTGCAGATCTGCTGGATGTCGGCAGCAGACTGGGAGACGGCCTCGAGGGAGTTGCCAGAGAGGACGAGCTCATCCTTCTGGGCCTTGGAGACCTCGACGTCGACACCGGCGCGCATCACAACGCGGCGGACGAGCTTCTCACCAATGAAGTTGCTAATTGAGAGTCAGTACAACAATGCCTATATGAAAGGATGCATTGATACATACCGGATCTCAACCTCGTACAGGCCAGTCTCGGAGTTCTTCTCAACGTTGACGTTGATGGGGAAATGGGCGTAGACGTAACGCATCTTGTACTTGTAGCCCTTGGTAACACCGACAACCAGGTTGTTGATGAGGGTGCGGACGGTGCGGAGAGTGGCAACGTTCTTTCTTGAGCCGTGGTGGATCTCAATGTTGATGGTGCCCTTCTGGGGCTGGGAGAAGTTGACAGCCAAGTGGCTGAGATCCTTCATCAGCTTGCCTGTTGATCTGGTCAGCCCATGACTTCCTAAAGGCAGATACCCTCTGGCTGCGTGACGGAATCACGGCGGCTGCTCTGAGGCTGGCCAACAACGCGAAAGAGGGTGAAAAAGATGCATGTGTAAGACTTACCACGGGGGCCCTCGACGGTGACGACGCGGGACTTGATGTGAACCTTGACTGTTGGAGAATCCAAGTCAGCATGCATTCAATTGCCTGCCACTACTGCTCCTTTCGAGCTCATCCACAGTCTAAAACTTTTCAACCCAAACACCCTCTCCGTCCCCGCCGATCCCATTATCGCTCTCCCTGACGTCGCATTTCCCCAGCGCGCGAGCGCAGAGCATGGCCGGCATTGAAGAGACGTAGAGATAGAATAAGCGGATGCGGAGAGAGTATTTCGTGTCCCAAATTTCAGAATCCGGCGGAGCTCGCAGGGCCGCACATGTTGGCCGTGGAGTTCGACGGTTGTGTATATTTTTGCGTGGCTTTTTCTCGGGACTCGTTCTGTCGACGACAACGACAACGGTGTTCACATACCATCCTGGGGGATGTCAAGGGACTCCTGGGAGTGAATGTACTTCATCTTGACGTCGGGGGGGTTGTCGGCTGGGCGATTGGCGACTGGTCTGTGAGGGTATCGTTGGGCGTTGAGGGTCGGATCTCCAAGAAGTTTGCCGGGCGTAAGTCGAATTTCGCTGTGGGATTATTTTCGGAAGGTAGGGCTCGTGTGCACGTGAGTAGAGGGGGAGCGACTTCCCCAACTAACCTGGCTCGAGCGTCGACGTAAAGAGTGCGACTTGGACTACAAGGCGACGCCACATTGCGTTCCTATGGTGGGGCAGCCAGCCAGCTTCAGCCACATCTTGACCAGACTAGCCTCTCTGACTGCCTGGCACTGTCACGTGTGGCATCTGTCCAATGAGAGAGGCCACGCCCGGGAGCTCCTCCCAGCCCACCTCCGATAGCTGGATGGGTCGGCGCAATAGCAGCAGCAGCAGCAGCATCAAGTAATACCAAGCGACATTGAATGCACGTACGTCAGCAACGCCATTCCTCCAAGACCACGACCGAGTTCGATCGCCCCGGCTATATCAACCACGAAACCGATCCGAGCAGGAGGTCACCACAATTGGCTTGCCCGCATATATCTCAGCCATCAGGCATCCCCGAAACGGAGTAATCGCGCGGGATCCCGGTAACCACCGAAGCTAAGATGTCGTACTTCTTCTCGACCCCCGTCGACATCGACATCGTGCTAGAGGACGCCGACGAGCGGTCCATGGTCGATGTCAAGCTCGACAAGAACAGGCGCGAGAAAGCGCCTTTGTACATGGACGGCGAGTCTGTCAAGGGCGCCGTGACCATCAGACCCAAGGACGGCAAGCGACTAGAGCATACCGGCATCAAGGTCCAATTCATCGGCACGATAGGTATGTAACTGGTGATTCTGCTGATTGCGCATTTTTTCGCATCATCGGAACATTCGAAACTCACATCTCTTCGATAGAAATGTTCTTCGACCGTGGTAACCATTACGAATTCCTCTCCCTCGTCCAGGAGCTCGCGGCGCCAGGCGAGCTGCAGCACCCTCAAACCTTCGACTTTAACTTCAAAAACGTCGAGAAGCAGTACGAGTCGTACAATGGCATCAATGTCAAGCTCCGCTACTTCGTCCGCGTCACGGTCTCTCGCCGCATGGCCGACGTCATCCGCGAGAAGGATATCTGGGTCTATTCGTACCGCATACCCCCTGAGATGAACTCATCCATCAAAATGGACGTCGGTATTGAGGACTGTCTGCACATTGAGTTTGAGTACTCCAAGAGCAAGTACCATCTTAAGGATGTCATTGTTGGCCGTATATACTTCCTTCTCGTCCGACTCAAGATCAAACATATGGAACTGTCCATCATCAGGAGGGAGACGACGGGCGCAGCGCCGAACCAGTACAACGAAAGTGAGACCCTGGTGCGCTTCGAGGCGAGTAGCTCCATTTCCAAAATATGCGGATAGATGTTGACTGTTGCTTGCAGATCATGGACGGATCCCCGTCCAGAGGAGAGACTATCCCTATTCGTCTCTTCCTTGGAGGCTTCGACTTGACCCCTACATTCCGGGATGTAAACAAGAAGTTTTCGACCAGGTACTACCTCAGCTTGGTTCTCATTGACGAAGGTAAGGAGACCGCGCGCATTCTGCAGCAGGTCAATCCTCTGCTAACCTCTGGAAGATGCTCGAAGATATTTCAAACAGTCCGAGATCATTCTCTACCGCCAAGCACCGGACGCAGCCCAAGGTCAAACTATGATCATGGCTGCTGCCCCCGAGAACCCCAAGCTGATGCCACAGCCCTCGCAAGCGTAGAGCTGTGTTGCAATGCAGCAAGTATGATAATAACCGGCGGTGGTCACGCACTTTTAGCATATGTCACGGCGTTTGGGGTAAAGAAGCTGGGTCTGCCTGATACGAAAAATGAAATTCTTTCTCTTCCATCGAAAATACCAAAGCCCAATCCATGCAATTCGTGAGGTATCCGGTGTATCCGAAGTCTTCTTATCCGGAATGATTCTTGTTATTTGTACATGCTCTCTGCCGCCATCTGCCGTGCCTTGTGCGTCTGCTTTTTGTCATTCATCCATTTACAAAATATCCATAGCGTCGTCCGCCTCGAATCCGAACTGGTTGTTTTGGATGGCAGCGATTCTGTCCAGCTCGTCCTGGTACTGTTTGCGTAAGTCTGGCAGCGTGACGACCTTGCGCTTGCCTTGGAAGTTGCCGTCCCTCGAGTTGGGAGGCGGCAATTCCTCTGAGAAGATCCAGGCTTGCTTGGGGTCAACGCAGCTCAAGGCGTTGATGAGCAGCAGGTACTGCTTCGTTACGGGTGTGTCCAGGATGTCCTCCCCAATGAACTTGTCACCCTCGCCGGCGAATTGCAGCTTCTGAATGCGATCCAATAAGACCGTGGCCGCGCCACGATAGTCGTTGTGCTTGATCCTCCAGGAGTAGAGTATTTGGTGGTAAGGGATGCCGCTCAGGACATCCATCGTCGACTTGCATCTCTGGGATAAAATGTCATCGATGGAGTCTGACAGCCCAGCGAAGGGTAGCGACATTAGTTCCTTGTTGTGATAAGATTCGCACATCTTGTCCACCAGCTTGCGCAGGGACGAGTGCTGCATTGCCTTGTCCTTCATGGCAAGTAGGCTGGCGTGAGCAACATCGAAGCGCGAGAGCACTGTGGCTGCGTTGAACTGGCGACTAAGCATCTCGCTTCGCACCAATGCAGCTTCGGGGCTGGCATGAGAGTACTGAATAGCCAGACCGGCAAACTCGATAACGTAAGAGTACGCCTTGGTCTTCTCAAACAGGGCCACGGTGTGACAATAATAACGGGCAGGGCCCTTGTTGAGCAGGTTCCATTCCGTGTCGTCCAGGAGACCACTGCTATGGCGGTCGACGTCAACATCCTTCACACCTAATGTACATGTCAGCAAAGAGGGAGGTAAGAAGAACGCCGCAAGCGTACTCATTCCAATGGCCGCCTTGCGGAAATGAATAGCGGCTGATGCAAAATCTTTGAGGGCAAGGGAGACTCGGCCCTGGATATAAATGGCGAAAGGCGTTTGGCTGCAGAAGGGGTTTAGCTCCAGGGCCAAATCGGCCCGTTCTCTCCTGATCAAGGAGCATTGAATGAGGGTAGGTGACACCTCGATGTCGCTGTTTGATGCGCACAAATCGTTGACAATATCTGTGATGCTCGAGGCCAAAAGCTCGTTCTTGCCATCGACGAAGCCCAGGAGGTGTCCTACATTGCCCTCCAAAGCGGTGATGGTTTGGGTCTCCTCGCCAGATCGCTTGGTGGCGCTTGGCGAGCCAGAGAAGGAGCCGTTGCGTTCGTGCTTGTTTCTAATGGGAACTGTGATCTCGGTTTTGGAAAGCCACCGAAGCAGCTCTAACCTGCGGAGGGACTCGAGCAACTGGCGAAACACGTGGCCAATATCGAATCGCTTGGAGAGCATGTCCTCCTCTTGCTCCCAGTCGAATTCCATGTGGACCAATAGTAAGATCTGACTGAAGACAACCTTCCACTGGAGCTCGATTGTTTCCTGAACAGCCTTGACAATCAGTTTTCTTCCAAAGTCAGTGAGAGGCTGCCGGGTCTTGCGGCTTCCTGACTCTGCGCTGGCGGCGATCAAGGCAGCGAGGCTGTTATACAGCTCCATCGTCACACCGCTGTAATTTTGCCCCAGGCTTTCAATGACCTGCGCGCAATCCTCCTCGCTTACACTTCGCCACATGGCGGTGGTGTCGAACATGTACTGAATCCGCTCGTAATCCGTCCTCGGCGTCTCCTCAAAAATTTCAGGGCGCAGCGCCGCGTTGCAGACTTGCAGGATATTGTCAGAAATTGTGTCAACGAAGTTGATTCCCGTGGAAATTAGAGTCGCTGTCCGCTCTGATCCTTCGTCTGGGCGCGAAAGGTTATAGTATAATCGTTCGAGTGAGCTGCATTCTCTGATGGCAGACACAGCATCGGCACAAACTACCCAGGTCATGTCTGTGTCTGAATCGAGAATCAGAGAGACCGCCTCGCCACGCTGCTTGTCTAGCTCGATCAGCAGTCTGTAGAATCTCCGCCACTGGATTTCGCTGCTCGCACGGAATTGCTCATAGTCCATGCCACCGGCTGAGTTGCGATCCAGAGATGCTGTAGAAGCGAGAACGGAACAGATAGACTCCGCCAAGCCCCTTTGTCCCCTCGATCCGCTGTCTTTTTGGGCTCCCAGCCCCTTCTCGTAGATTGAAAGGGCCGTCTCCAAGGTAGCTCTTGTGAAACGGCCAGGTGCCAAGATCAGCTCCAGCCATTTCTCAGTTGTATCTGTTGGGTCCGACGGGCCCGAGACCTGCGCTGCTGGATATGTCGTATCGATGTGCACGGAGTTCCACTCAGTCTCCCAAGAATCTCTAATATTGTCCATATCGAGCTCCAGCTCCTGGACCCGGTAGGTCATGTTATTCTTCCACAATGTCCACAATTGAACACCACCATCCGACGGGCTGGAAAGAACGAAATCTGCGAGGGTCCAGACATCCAATAATGACGGTGAAGACGGGACCAAGTGTGTCTCAGGGAATGCGTCCTCCACATAGACGGTCTCGGTATCGTGAGCCTTGATATTCCAGAACTTGAACTCTCCGGCACCGATAGGCGAATAGGTAGCACACATCCTCTTACCGGCACCATCGCCAACGAGCTGCAGCAGATTTGATTGAGATGGATCAATCTGCCACTTGCCCATCTCTTGAGGGTTGCGGTCAGCGTTCAGGATGTCTCCGGTGAAAAGGATTTGTCCGGTCCGCAAGTTCCAAATCCGCATGCGGTGGTCGAGGCAGACGGTAAACAGGAAGGCAGCATCATCCAAGCCCAGGTCCGTGACCTGTATCGATGTGGCCGCGCTGGTGTCCATGGACATGTTGTGGTATCGAATAGAGTTGCTCTGCTTGAAAGGGAGGAAGCTGCGGATTCCCTGCGCCCAACCTTGCGAGTTATAGATCGTTTCTTTCCACGGGTTGCTGGCGGCTGTAGGATGTCAGTATGAGGAATCTCAATAGCACAATAGTATGGCACATACAGTCTTGAGCCTTGTTCTTATCGAGCCTCACAAGGCCACCATCGTAGAGGGAAATGACAACCTGATCGGGGCTTGCTGCGACCATTCGGTGCGGATGCTTCAGGCCGAAGACCTTTGGCTGGTAAGCCTTGCAAGCATCGCCTGGACCAGTCTCAATCGCGGAGCGCTTCCTGAAAAAATCGGGTCGTAGAGTAAATGTGTAGAGAGAGCTAGACTCGTCGAGGACGAACATCGAGAGCGCATCGTGTTCGCGGGGGTCGGCGAAGGCGATGCAGGACGGTTGGGTCGGTACCGAGAATCTGAAGTTGAGCGTAAGGGGCGCATCCGCCGCCTTTTCTTGGCGACAGGTATCGACCACACGAAGGCTCAATACCAAGCCGTCCTCGAGCAACCTCCAGAGGAAGCTACGCGGTGCATCGTGCCATTTTCTGTGGTAGACCGACGAGGCAGCAGCGAGGTTCTTAAGTCGGAAAGCCACCTCGTCTTCGCTCACATTCTTGCCGCTGTTCCCGTTGGTCAGTCTGCGGATTGCGCCTCTGCCGTTGGATGTCAGCGAGGGAACGCGGATATTGACGATAGACGACGTAGAAGCCGCTTCGAGGTTGAGACGAGTCTCTCGGTAGAGGTATTGCGTGTCTGCGGAATCCATCTTTCTTGGCGCGGACCTAATTCATCAAGACCTCTCACACCTTCGGGGGAAAGAAAGAGGCCGCTGGAGTCGCGAGTCGGGCTCGGCGCATCAAACAATCTGATGCTGTAGCAAAAGTTCGGCGCGATTCGAGATGTTGGAATTTCACTTTGCCAGGCTCCAAGCGCGTTGGTGGGGCTAGTCCCAAAACAGCAACCAGCTTGTTTACAGTGTCGTTGGACAGTACAGGTGGTCAATGCACGGTACAACGTTGAAGCTTGTCCGCCTTTTGGACATGTGCATGAAAGTCTTTTTGTCACGATAGGATGCTGGCGCGTCGAGAATGATTTCGGACTTTATTATATTGCATCTTTTGTGCCATAAATCTTGTCTAGCAAATGGTACATCTCGATACTCTCCTGTCGAATAACAGCAGTATCACCACAACTCCAGGAAAACAATATGCCGTCCAACGCCAGCAACCATGCATGCCACCTCCTGCCAACTGGGGAATGTATCAAACCTCACTCATGTGCGCGTAACCGAATCATGGTCCAGCTCCATACCAATACAACTGCTAAACAAACAATACTCAGTCCTTCTCCAGGTCCTTGGGACTTGGGTCTCCAATGCCATCCTCATTGATCGCGAAGAGACAGTCACTTTCCGGCAGGCAAGGACTGTCATAAATCTTGGCGACACGAGTCTCACCACGACCCTTCCTCAAGCTGATTCTTGTGGTACTGGCATGCGCGATGATGTTACCGCCAATGGGCTTCTTCGGATCAGGGTTGAACATGGCGCTCGGTCCACCGTCAACCTGCGCAACGACCTGGTTGGTGATGACCACAGCGATTCCAAATTCATCGGCAAGACGCTGCAGGGTGCGCATAAATTTCGCAAGATGAGTCTGTCTGGACGACAACTCGCCACGGCCCAAGAAATCGGTTCTGTACAGAGCAGTCGCGCTGTCGACAATGAGGAGCGAGAATCGCGTCTCGCACATCATTGCAGACGCCTGCTGGAGAAGTTGCAGCTGGTGATCCGAGTTGTAGGCGCGCGCGTACGCCACGTTGTCCAGCACCTCTTCTCCAGAGAGGCCGAACCTGTTGGCGACGGCCAGCAGACGGACTGGTCGGAACGTGCCTTCAGTGTCGATGTACAAACATTTGCCTTCACCACCCCCCATGTCGAATGGAAGCTGGCAAGTTACTGCCAGGGTATGGCAGATCTGACTCTTTCCTGTACGGAACTCTCCGAACAGCTCTGTCACAGACCCGGTCTCGATACCACCGGCGAGAAGTGTATCCAGCTGCTTGGAACCCGTAGTGATAGAGATGAGCTCACTTCGGCGTTGGTGCATTTCTGTGGCAGTAGTGAAACCCATTGGTACAAGCTTAGAGGCTACAGAGATGTCAGAATTAGTACTTCGCACATTCTCCTATGAGAAAACCAACCTTCAGCAAGGATCTTGGTGGCTTTTTGCTCCGAGATACCCTTGATCTGCTCCAAGACTCGACGCGGGGTGTACGCGACGGACTCCACGGTGTTGTAGCCGCCATCAACAACAAGCTGAATGTCGCGCTTGGTCAACCCGGCGATTCCCTAAATACCAAGAGTCAACATCTTTGGGTCGGCAATGCCTCACAGTAAGGACGTACCTCAAGAGCGGTCAGTGGCGTGGGCGCGCCAGGGCCAGTCATTTGGCTCTCATCGCCCATATTGCTTTCATCATATCCGTCGGCTTCGGCCATTGTAACTTGGAAAGATCTGCACTGCGCTTGAATCGATTGACGTGTGTGTAGACCACAATGTCGGAGGTGAGGTAAGGGTCCTTCGCGGCGCTGAGCTTGTGTTGTGTGGGCGACGCGGGTTTTAAGACGCGTCGAGGAAGTGGCAAGGAAAGTGCCACACCAACTCACGTGCACTCTCTGGCTTCAATTAAGAATCGGTCCCACTTGTTGCCTGGCTTTAGCGTCTCCACCACGCTAACATCGTTGGCCACTGACGGAAGTTTAGATTTGGAGCAAGCTAACAATTCATCTGCTTACACGAATTCAGGCAGCATCGCCTGCTTGTGGTGCTGTATGTCATTAGTACTGGTGTATCGCATTCCGCCGTCTAGACTTTCCCCTTTCAACGGTCACGTCTCCTGCAATCTCTCGATTTGAACCTTTCAAGTTTCGTTCAAAAAAAGTTCAAAAAATAATAATAACTTGATTTCAGTTGCTATCTACAAGCCAGGAAAGAGCGCTTCCATCAGTCAAAAGGCACAAGCACTTTTGGAGCTATGAACAAGAACCGAAACATCAAGACATGCTGTAGGATCATTAATGCAATCTCGTTTGCGAAACCCCAGAATTCCTGGCCATCATTATTGTCACCATTGTACAAGAATCGTGAAATGTTCGTAAGGAAAGGTGTTTTTGGTCGAGTCGAAGGGCTTGCTTAAGCAATCTGGATGCGGCGGGTCTCATGCTTGGGAGCCTTGGGCACACGGATCGTGAGGATTCCGTCCGTGAACTTGGCGGAGACGTTGTCGGTCGAGACCTGGCCAGGGAAGTTGAAGACCCTGCTGAACTCGCCGATGCTGCGCTCCGAGACCCAGTACTTGGCGTTGTCGACCGGGCCTTCTTGCTTCTGCTGCTGCTTGCCGCTCTTGTCCACCTCGGCTACAGTAGTGGCCGGTGTGGGTTGGGCGGTGGAGTTGGTTTCGTTGTCATCGTCCTCAACAGTGGCCTGGTGCGCGGAACGGGGGCGTTCCTGGCCGTCGGTGATGGCACCGCTCATCTCATTGCTCTGCTGGAGGAGACCAGCGGTGGGAGTACCCGCGGTGTAGGAGCGCTCGACGCGGCCCCGAATGTGGAGGGTGTGGGGGTCGGTGAACTCGATGGAGACGTCCTCCTTCTTCAAGCCGGGGAGCTCGCCGTGAAGCTCATAGGCATCCTCGACCTCGCGGACATCGAACTTGGGCTGGAAGGTCGGGACGTGGTTGCGGTGGGTGCCGCGGGCGTTGCCGTTCTGACCGCCCTGGCGGGAGTAGTTGTCGAAGTCCTCCAGAAGACGGAAGAGAGGAGTGAAGGAGGCGTCAGAGTTGTAGAAGTTGCGGGGAAAGAAAGCGGCCATTTTGATCGTGTTGGGTAGGTTGTGATGTGAAAAAGTTGGACTTGGAATTTTGTTTGGGTTTTGAGTTGTAGGCGAATTGAGTCGCAAGGTGCTTGGAAGATGTTGTTGAGAGTGCGTTTGTGTGTCCGTGTGTTTATTTGCGTGTTGGTGTTGTTGTTGTTGTTGTTGTTATTCTGATGGAGAGAGAAACTATTTAGTTAGGGATCAAGTCGGTCGATTTATACACTTGAGGCAGGCAGTACCAAGCCTTCGACACAGTTCCGGAATCATCGCTGAAAGGTAGCATGTCATCATCGCGAGGTCATTCTGGAAACAGCTCGGATGCTGCGGAAGAGACGCGAACGTGTATTGAAACCTGCTGGTAGGATTCTATGGGGTAAGCATATGGCGATGGCTTCACGAGACGCTTCGAGGTGCTTCTACGTATGGAAGCATGTGGAAGCTTCCAGCGCCTTCCACAACCGTGTTTCTCGCATCAAGGCTCACCTGGCGAGAAAACGCCACTTAAAATAACACAATTAGCATTCCACATCATTTTGTCATTTACGCTTGGCCGTTCAGCACGCGGTTCTCCTCTGTAGTTCATCAAGAGCGCATTCGTAGTGATTGATGCTGTATGTACCCGACCTAAGCAGATAGATCCCGGGAGAATGTTCCCTGCCTTTCGTTGCCCACCCAGGATTTAGAGTTTCGGCGTTAGGCAGGGGCTCCGCTTGACTGCCGCTGTGAGACCTGTCTCTGAGGAAGTATCTAACCAATCATATATCCAGTTCCTGGATCAGACGGGCTCTCTTGGACCCCTGTACTGCTGAGGCCTGGACCGGGCGATTTCCATCTCTCACCCTCTCCACGTCTTCCTCTGCCCATCCGAGAGAGAGATGTCCCCCGGAGATGAGGGGTCTAGACCTTCCATCTCCTTCCAGTCGTCTCGTGACGCCGCTCATCGTGGGCGTTTACTTAGTACAACCATTGGGACGGCACGTCCGGCGCAGACAGTGCTGGCTGATGACTGAGGCTTGAGTTGAGGAAAACGGAACTCCAAATACCTCACACCTACTCCAGCAACGAAAGGTATGAGTGGCCCGTTTCCAATAAGTGTGTCACATACACACACACACACACACACACACACACACACATCTGCTCTGACGAAAGCCGAGAGTCAAAGTCAATGTTTGGCATAAGCCCGCCTTGGCCCAGAAATCATTCGAAACCCTTCCTCCGTCACGATGTAACGGTGCACCGGCGCTGCGATTCGCGAACCTCGCTGCACACACAAACGGCCACGGAAGCCAGACCAGATTGACCCTAGCAGCATGTCCAGGTCGAACACGACGTCCGACGGCTCTCCAACTCTTCCCGCAGCAGCGCTTGCTACAGGGCCCGCATCTTGAGCGGCAAGCCGACCTGGACAATTGACGGTCAACATCGCGACATTTCTGGTACGTGCCCTCCATGCCAGCGGCGGCCTCTCCAATTAAACTTTGTCCTTGCATTTCGACTCTTGGGCCCCGGGTTCATCCCTTCCCGACGTCTAGGGTCAAGCCACAATGTGGATGTCGCCACTCCTCAGGTGCCACAGTTGATCGACGACATGTCTTGGGACTGCGCAGCGCACAACCTCATCATCTCAATTTTTATTATTTCTGGTAGCGCAGCAATTCATTCATATCACCAGGGAAAATCAGTTGGGAAAAGGCTGGTTATGCAGTGTAGGTACGGGCACCAACCAGCCTGTTGACCTGGCCTTGAAGCCGGCTTACCCCGCGCCTTCATGTCTCTGTAGTTGCCCATCTCAGCAAAATGCTCCTCTCTTTTCGTGACTCGGACCATGCCTAGTGTACATTGTACTTGCTCGTGGAATTAGACAGTCGGATTAGGTACATTGAAGACCAACATCTTATAGCCAAAAGTCCCATCTCTGCGCTCGTCATGGCCCGCATATGCGCTCGTCGTTGAAGCATGCTCAAAACCATCATCAACCATAAATGTCCGATCCAAGGTAAATCTTTCTTTCAGGAAATTCTGCGCGAGAACCGCACCTACCGCCCGGCGAATTCGTCCAAGATGGCTCAGTCAGCTCAAATCACTGCTGGAACTGTGGCCTCATGGGCGGATATCCTGCAATCATCGCCATCCCGGGTCGCATGGCAGCTGGTACTGCCCCGGGGTTTGGAGGGCTCTGCACACGATTGAACAGACCAATTAGTCTTCGTCCGACAGATGGCTCCAACTCCGTACCGTCCCGCGCAATCTTGACTTCTCGGTTCGAGTTCCACGGGTTCCGGAGCCCACGTGTCCGATAAAAGGGCAATCGCGCGGTCGACAGCCATTCCAGCTTGAACGGCTTGCCCCATGCCTTATTGGCCGTGACATCTCCTTCCTGATTCCAGCTCTTTCTGCTGCTCACGTCGCTTTGCTCCTCCTCTTCGTCGCCGCTCTCGCCATCTTCGCGCTCTGCTTCCCAAAAGATTGTTCCCCTGGCCGAGTCGTCGATGATCCTGCCCTTCGGCGCATAATCGGTGGCTTCGGTTGGGATGGCCTTCGGTAGGTCGGTATCGTTCGCAGACTGTGCCTTCGGAGCGAACTCGATCGCGGCCGCCGGGTCTTCATTGATAGACGATGTCATCCTCGCGTAACCGAAATACTCTCCTGACTTGTTTGCAGAGAACACAAGGTATACATTGTCCACAGACTGCTAGATTGTCAGTCAAGTGCACCCTTCCGCGTTCCCGACTTTCTGCTTACCTGGAAGGCCCCATTCAGAGCCTCTTCATTGTGGGATTGGGTGGCCCAGATACCGGTCCTCACGCTTAGCTCTAGGTCCTCGACAGTCAAACTCTTCAAAACGAAGAACTTGTCCTTTTGAGGTGCTGCATCGACTGATGTAGCCGGTTTGGTCTCGGCCGCCTCAGGAGCTGCCGCTTCAGTCGAGGCTTCTACCACTGTCGGCTGCACAGGAACATCATGCGGAGTCTGGGATCCCGATGACGCCGATGGACCAGTCGGTGCCGTTACCCCAGTCGCGCCTTCTACCGTGCTCTTCCTGAGCCTACTGACCAACCGGACAGACTGAAATTTCGAATCGTGGAGTTTCTGCTGCGCCGTAACACATGTTGTTTCGTCCTTAAAGTTTGCGAAAGCGCAGTTGCTCTTTGAGATTAAAAACAAGGACTCGAGTCCATTCGCTTCCTTGCAGACGTGGTGTACTAGGCTCATGAGGTCTGTCTGGGGCGGCAAATTTCCGATCCAAATCGCATGGCCTATGTTTTGTCAATGACTTTCTTCTTTGCCTGGCGGAGGGCAGTGTGAACTCTTACCGCTTTGTCGCGGCTTTCTCGGTGGCCCTCGAACGATGCCAGATCTTCCCTCTCCTTCCTCTATGCAAATGTGAGCACCAAGACGCAATTGCGAGTCTTTCGGAGTTGACTGACCGCCGAGTTTCTGGTTTGGAGAGACGTTGGCATTAGATTGATCAACCCCGTTGATGGGCGGCACAATTCTCGGATCGGCGTGTGCAGTGTTCGTTGTCGAAAGGTACTGCGCCGCGACCATGTGGTTAGGCATGGCCTGCCCCTGGTGAGGATAGGGACCCGACGGATAGTAGTATCCTTGGGGTATGTGGCTGTTCTGCGGATGGTTCATGACCATCTGGTTGGCGTAGAAGCCCATGTTTGGTCGAGCCTGCTGCTGCGTCGGTGACAGTTGACTTGCATAGTAATGCTGCATTTGATGGTGCTGAGGCATGTAGTAGTGCGGGTTGCCCATCGGCATTGCTGCTTGGCCGGGATACTGGGGAGCCATTTGAGGCATTTGGGGCATCATGGACGGTGAGGACGCCGCAGGGCTGAATCGTTGCTGCTGTTGGTGTTGCTGCTGGCCAGCAGGCAAATATTGCCCGTGCCTCATGGAAGCTTGGGGAAGCGCGTTCGCCATGCCGTTCATGTTGAAAGTCCCGGGGCGGCCAGGGGCGGGTTGCTGTGCCATGTCGAGCTGGGATGAAAAGGCATGCTGCGGGGGTCCGTACTGTTGATGCTGGTGATACTGCGGGAGAGTTGCACCTTGAGCTTCCATTCTTGACCGTTCATCAAGAAGATATGGCGAGGCACCTACAGCGTTCAGGCCTTGGTGAGATTCCACGACTGGATACTCGGTGGCAGTGGGTGGGGGTTGAACATCTCCCATTTGTAAGGTGGTTGGTGCAACCTGGGACTCGAGTGTACGCCGCCCACAACTGTCTCGCCAAAGTTAGCAAGCTCGCCGAAACCCACGAACGGTGCCAAACGGCGCCAGAAGCTGGTCCGTTATGTAGTTTATACCTTCCGCGAAGCACTAGTTCAAGCCTCTGCCTGCCAAGTGGACAACTCTGACTAAGGCGATCCCGGCAGGAGAATTACAAAGATATGATGGATGTGTGCTTCGAAGCGCCACAGAAGAGATTGAGCTATTTGCGGAAGATGAGTGACTGCCCACGTTGTGGCCAATGTGGCTAGTTTGCACAGCCTTTAGGAGAAAGGGGGGGTTTTTCTCCGTCAGAAAAAGTCACGCTTCCGAGCGCCCCAGGGTATATGTGGCAGTAAACCCTGCTCAGAATGAAGAGTTGTGAAAGTGTGGCTCAATGGAAATTCCTGGAAGGTGATCAGCTCGTGTGGGCGGCCAATGCCGATGAAGAGAAGAGCCCGAAGCAGGGGGTACGGCGTAGCCTTGGGTGCTGGGGTAACGGGGGAGCTGCCGATGAAAGGACGGGACGAGGAAACGAGACGCGAGGGGCTAGATTAGGGAACTCCAGGCATGCATATCGTGTGGAGAGGTGCAGCTGTCTGGGTGGTGCAATCGCCACTAAATGAGGGCTGTCTCTTACCTGAACTTCTTGGAGCTGAGGCCAGGGTAGCTATGCCGGGTTTTTCGAGTGATGCTAATCTGACAGATCCAGACTTCGCGGATAACGTGTCCGATGCTGGAAGAGTGAACGCGAGGCGAGGGATCAAGCCGAGCAATGTCAACTTGATGAGAGTGCTGGACTCGGGCTCAATGAGTCAAGAGTATGCGCAGAGCGCGGTCTGAGAGAGCGCGAAAGAAGACGCGAAGAGCTAAGGTGGGCGTAGGGTGAAGAACGTGCCGATCGAATGACATTCAGAATAGCTCAGGGGAATGTCTGACGAAGTGTTTCCTGGCGTGACCGTTAGAGACCTACTGCCATTGTCGAGTGACGGAGACAACACAAAGGCTGTCTTGACCTCAACGTCCAATGATATTTATGGAGGGAAAAGGGCAAGAGCCATCATGAGACCCGGACAGTTGCAGACAACCAAAGAAGATAGCGCAGGGAAGATGACGAGTTACCGGTTGGAAGGTGGCCAATATCCAGGTTCGAGGATCTGGCTAGTGCAGACAATGGAGATGCCGGGAAGTCCAGTTTACCAACTGATTAGCAATATCGGGGTCTGGACGGGCAACTTTGGCAACAAGGCTCTTCGATGGGCCAAGAGAAAGGGTTTTTTTTTTTTCTTTTTTTTTTTTTTTTTTTTTTTTTTTGGTGCGGACCTCAAATGAGTAGTTGTTATGTAGATGGTACCGGACAGTCCTAGGCTTCAAGACCGGGGGCTATCGAGGACGAGCCGGGAGAAACGGGAGGCGTATTTGGAGGAGCGAAGCGGACTGGTAGGACCGCGCTGGGATAAAGGCGGCGACGCCTTCTGCGACAGCGTACTGTAGTAGCTTGTATGCGTCCACGTCGCCCCCGGATGGTAACCGCCAGGAAGAGGCCGAGATGGCAGTGCCGTTCCACACCGAGCTGTTGAAGGAGAAGGGGACGAGAGGGACAGTGGACTGGCAAGGCGAGATGAGAGCAATCGGGCCAGGCAGTGGGTTAAGTGGCGTTCGGCGAGGTGTGGGTTTAAGATCAACGAGGTGTAAGTGCCGAAACAGACGCAGACGCGAAAGCCGCTCGAGGAGAGCTCTGAGACGATTTTGGCGGATGGAAGCTGCAGCCATGCCAGTTCAACCTAGGTGGAATGGGGTCCAAGAAGGAGCAGCGAGGGGGTGATGATAGAAGAGGCGGATTGAGAGCTGCGGGTAAGGGGACATCCTTGAGGGTGGGAACGAACTGATGTGCATGGCCAGGTGCCCGTTCTGGAACGAGGAGCAGCAAATTGGATGAAGAAAGATGGGATTTTTTTTCTTCGGTTCTTGGCTGCCGCTCTCAGATGTGCAAGGGACACACATATGGTCGGGTGGCCCTCCCACTTGACCGGGCCACGAACTAAAGTAGGCAAGGCTCTTTGCGACCTGTCCAGAGAGTGGTCGGCAAGGTTTCTTTTGATACAACTTCAGACATGATACAGCCAGCCAGTGCTGACGGGAACGGAGACGGAATGCCGTACTGCTGAGTACGAGAAGAGGGAGACCAGAAGACTCGGTCGGTGTCCGGTGGGCAGCAAAACAGAAGAAACAGGACGGAGACGGAGAAAGAGAGTGAGTCGCAAGACCAGGGCGAATCGAGCAGAACGGAACAGGTGGACGCCCTCGATGGAAAGCGACTCAGTCTTGTGGTTTGCCACTCGACCCGCAGGGCCATTTTCAATGTCATGATCCAATTTGTTTAGGTGCGAGTAGTGCAAGCCGACCGAGTACCTAAAGAGACAAGCTAGTTGCTGTCGAGTACTGATTCCTACCTCCAATTCGGTGGAGGCCAACGGGACAGAAACAGAAAAAAGAAGATGCATAGACATGGAGTTTGCTTGCTTGGCTGTTGGGGTTTGCTCTCTCTTCTCCGGCAGCCTCCCAGCCACATCGAATCCGGCCGGATTCGCCTCCCGGTACGTACATTCGAGGTAAGGTACTGCTCGAGGTACATGACTTGTACAAAGAAAGGTACCTGCAAGCAAGCTACCCGCAATTGCAATGCAAGGTGCCAATTCAATTTTGCTGATACTGCTTGTTTTGGTTGCGTACCAACAAGTAATAGTTGCCGTCCATTGCCATCATTCGATGGATCGTCAAAATCGCCCTCACTTCGTCTTGCGACCGTCAACGAGTAAAGATATTCACTTGATCTATCAATAGACCATCGGGCCCCCTGGAAATGGGTATGGAACAGAGGACCCTTCAACAGACCATCATCTGCTTGTCATTGCTTTTTCCAATTGGGCTCCTCGGGTGCTCTTGCATAGCTGCGACGCAGGAATCAAGCAAAGTGGTACGTCTGTAAAAGGAAGCCCTGGGATGCCGATGGCGGCACAAACATTTCATCTCCTCTCACTGCACCCCTGGTAGTTGGCCCAAGCCTCATTTTAGGCTTTAGCTATCCGTACCTTGCCTGATCGACCCAGAGTCTCTGGCGTGATGTAATCAGAGCTGGGCTGGGCGTCTGGTATGGGCTTCTGCTTGGGCTACCGACATTGAGAATCCGGGGGCGGCTATGCGCTTCGGAAAGCCAATGGACGGAATGATGCAGACTCCCAGGCCGGTGGATGATGAGCGCGACCTTATCCGCCAGAAACACGCGAGGTCTGCTTGTACCTCGTGGGTGGTCGATAGGCATTGGAAGAGGTCTCATGTCTCTCTTTCTTTCGACCTTCCGCCCGTCTCCATCGACCGTTGGTCTCTCGGCAATTTGGAATAGTATGCCCAGTCGTCCACAGCGAAACCGCCATGCCCAATGCCTCATTGTGCTCCCTGACGCCCCCTTTGGAGTCATGACGTATTTGAACATACCAGCCAACATGACTTTTGTGATGAACTGGGTGGGGAAAAACTATGGCGGATACGCGGCTCGGGGCACGCATAGGCTTTCCGCCCGTCGTCTCAGACGGACAATGGACTGGCCAAAGCCATGACACTACAGTTGTTCTTGTCAGGCCCAAGCAAGGGGCCTATTGTGTCGCTGGAAGCAAGCCGAGGGCCATTTACGAATAGCGCGTGGTAGGCCTGCAAAGGTCGGACCAGGTGGATGGAGCAAAGACTGCATCCATCGTACCCCGCCGTAAGCAAGCGAGCAAGCAAGCTGGACGTGGTGGGATGGCGTGGTTCGGCAAGGTGCGATCTGGCAACAATGTCTCGATGGGCGGAAGTGTCAGGGTCGCAATGCTGCAGGAGGTGGCAGGCGAAATAAGATTAGAGGCTCGTTTCGCCGCGTGCTGCAGGAGAGGAGCATAGGGCCAGGCTCGGGCTAGGACTTGTGACTACCTTTGCTGCGGCGGTATGTCAAGCTGTCAGCCGCATGGCTGGTACTTCAGGGACCGTGAGGGTCGTGGTGGTACGGGGGGGCCGGTGGTCTAGACCGTTCTCCCCTTACCCAGAACCCATCTGGCATATCTAGGAGAAATTTCTGGCGCGGGAGGCCTGTCATTGGCCCTTCGCCCGCAGGTGGTCTGATGAGGGTGAGGGGTCCCAAGGCCAGAATTGTTTCGTTCCGGGATGCCTCGCGAACGGCGGCAACCGGTGAAGGCGGAACGGCAGAGGGGGGCTGGCTATCGACGTCTGATGCGGATGATGGTGTGGGTGTGCGTGTACTTGGTAGACACATGTGTGTGTGTGTATGTGTGTGTGTGTGTGTGTGTGTGTGGAAGTGAAAGTTGGGGACCGGTCGGGAAGAAAGATGCAGACGGTAGACCAGACGTCGACGTATTGGAACTTGGAGAGGAGGCGAAGGCAAAAGTACGTGGAGTCATGTCCCGCAATTTTTGGAGGATGGCCGAGGGTATTGCCTGTGCCTGTGTGCCTGGACGTGATGTTGTGGGTGGTGGTCTGCTTGTGTTTGTTCCGTGTAAGGTGAGTGGCTGGGCCGAAGAGCAGAACCTACCTACTCTGTACCTACATAGTAAGGTAAGAAGAGGAGGAGAAGGAGGAGGACGGGAGAGGTAGTGAGAGGTTGTCGGGCGGCACACGGGGGGCCAGGTGAGGTGAGGGAAGGACAGCGAGTTGGAGCAAGCGAAGACCGGGGCGGAAGACAAGAAATGCGGTGCTCCCGCCGCCGGCCACCCAATACTGCTGATTCGCGTCCGAGTCTGAGTGGACCCCATATTTTTCATATCTTGTACCTACCTTAGGCTGGTGCAGGGCAGGGAACCCACTTCCATATGGAGTACCTAAGGCACCATAAGGTAAGGTAGGTAGTGCGCAGTAGAGGTTCAATTGGAGAGGATGAGGACGGGACGGGAGTCGGTTTCTCACAGTGGGAAATCCAGGGCACTTCAGGTCTGGCATCTGGACCCCACAAGACGCCCCACGATCGTAGATGAAAACCGTATCGCACGCAGTATCCGTACAGAGTACAAAGGTGGTGGTGGTTACTTTACGCAGTAGTGTTGTAGGGTGGGTAATTATTCGTCTGCCACCTACCTCAGCATGAACATATGCGTCTCCCGTGCCGTTGGGCGACGTCTATCCCAATGTTCCTATTGGAAGCCGGCTTTCACTCCGGCTTCAGCGCAACTTGTCTGTCTGTGTCCGTTCTGTCTTGCATTGTCTCGCCTTGCCCTGCTTTTCCTGGCCCTGTCTTGGCCTGCCTTCGCCTTGCCTGGCCTGGCCTTGCCTCGCCCTGCCCTACCTTGCCTTGCCTTGCCTCGACTTTGCCATTTCCTTGACACTACGGATACCTTAAGGTACGAATGTATCCGTACATACACAGGATGCTGACTGCCTGCCCGCTGGTCGCCTCGTCTTCCCTGAACCCTCCATTCCCCCCACTGACACCGCACCGTCGTCACACTGCAATTGCCAATTGATGGCACAAAGTATCGAGTCGTGTACCGACGACGTACCTGACCCCGAAGCACCGTCGCCGGTCCCCTGATCACGTCCCCCCCCCCTCCTTTGCATGCAGCCAGTAATAACCTTGGAGCCAGTGGACCCTGACCTGGCAGCACCAGTTTTTGACGACGTCCAGACACAGAAACATGGGAATCTCCAAACTTTTCGATTTTTTTTCCTTGACATCCACTCCGAATATTGCAAACCCTTGCCGCCTTCCACGGAAGTCCCCAGTGCCTAGCGCTCAACCTTTCTCGCTCCGTCAATCGTTTCCCCCTCACCTCCAATTCATCCCACCATGGAAATCTCCATCCTGGTTCCCTGTGCCTCCCTCTGCCACCCGCCATCTCGAGTTCTCTGTGGCAAATCCCTCCTCTGCACCCGTCAGAACCGCGAAGCTGTCCTCGAAACCCTGTTCCTGACAATCCTGAACCTCAACGCTCGAGCTAAACATGGGCCCTCGCCCGTATCCGTACCATCTGCCAAAAAAAAAAAAAAAAAAAAAAAAAAAAAAAAAAAAAAAAACACTGGATCCAATGAGCATCCTCGACTCCAACTTGCCTATTCAGGCTTGCAACGACCGGATCTTTTCCTCCGTAGAGAAGCCAACTCCAAACCAACAGCCACTTCATTCGGATATGTGGCTCGCCGAAATCATGGAATCTGCTCCTGGGTGAAGCCCGCCCATGTCGCCGGCCCTCCACTGACCAGGAAGCCGCCGAACCACCGCTGGGCGACCATGCATGCGCCGCCGAGGGATGCGGCTTGCCGGTCGGACAATTTGCCACACTGACCAAGCCTTCCTTGACCGGCGGCGATCATTAACCTATGTGCTCGAGATCTTCATCGCATCCTTCAAGACTCGTCACTGCCTGCACTGCTTTCGCATCATTATGATCCTGCCTTGAGATCATGCTCGGAAACTCCTGGCAGCCTTCATCCCGCCCATGTTGCAACAGACGGCCAGGGTCTTGGTCTTCGGCCTGCCGTTCCAGCCAGGAGACAAGGCCCAAACCTGTCTGCCAACACCCCTTATTCGAATTCCAATGGCAATTGGAACTGGGCGTTTTTTTTTTTTTTTTTTTTTTTTTTTTTTTTTTTTTTGAGCCCCATTCGCCACCCCCCGCAGATTTTTTTAAAAAATAGGCCGGGTGTGTGTTGGGGGCCAAAAAAATGGGCGCCGGGGCGGGT